>ML109055.1:66210-87954 GCA_003697995.1 Taxidea taxus jeffersonii
CTTGATCCCATGATCCTGGAATCATGACCTGAGCCAAAGGCAAATGTTTAACCGACTGAGCCATCCAGGCTCCCCTCATTCTAAATTTTTTAACTTAAAATTTTTAATGTATGGTTTAAAAAAATAAGTACTATATATGTATGATTCAAAATACAAAATGTATGAAGAGTATAAAACAAAAATAAGTCTCCTTTCCCATCCATTTACACGCAGCTAGATAGACATGGCCTCTCTCTCTCTCCCTCCCCCAGCCCCTTCCCATGTAAACACCAGCACAATGAATTCACAGTTCTGTACCTTATGTTTTTCACTTGACAACACATTCTGGTAATCCTTCTAGACCTCAAACAGTTCTAGCCACACCTTTTTAGACTCTGGTGGATCCCTTAGTATTAAAGTCCTGAAGAATTTACATTTTCAGCCTGTCCGATTTCTTGCAAACTTGTAAATGATGCTTGCTGGGATTGATCAGAAGTGGGCAGAAAGGGGAGGGAATCCTTTCCTTCCACATATCCATATTTTGAAGGAGGAGTAGCTAGATGACCTACCCGAGTGAGTCATTAAAAAAAATTCTAAATTGAAAACCTGTTCCCAGGGTGGAGGATAGAAAACAAAAGGATAAAATAAGAATTGGAAGGCAGCAGGGTACATGACAAAGAGCTGAGGTGAATATAAAGATGAGTGATGCAAAATTTGAAATTAAAAAAAAATGCGTTTGATGTATAAACACAGCCGTAATGGCAGACTATCCCAAAATGCAGACAGGAGGGAAGGACTGCCTCTGACCAAAATACCAGAAACCACACAGCACATTCCTAACACTTGAATTCCTCTGAAGAACAATTTACACCACCAAGAAAAGAAAAGCTCTTAGATGTAGAAAGCAAAATCCTTATCAGGACTGATGCCCGGCATTTAGAAAACAATTTGGACACGGGGGAAAAAAATAATCTCTTTCCCCATGATGTGGCAGCAGAGAATAGATCAAAAAGCATCAGGCAGAGGAGTCCAGCAGGGACTAAAAACGGGGAGGATTTTCACATCAGACACTAAAAACGGGGAGGATTTTCACATTCAGACACGGAGAAAAGAGCAGGCAACTCACTGACAGACAGAAGAAAGATGTAAATGATTTTTTTCTGTATTAACCTTAGCAACAGCTCTAAAAAATTTACTGCCTCATTGGATTGTTTATTAGGCTCTGAGCCACGTTTTCTTCCTTTGAATGTAGAGAAGCCCAGGCTGGCATCCTACCTGCAAGGTTTTGCATGCCCACCCTGTACCATTCACTTACAAACTCCCTCAAGGATCTGATTCAATTCACTCCCAGGAACATGCAATGAATCCCTTTTCTGTTCAAGAAGGTTCTAGGTGCTGAAATGCAAAATTGGAAGTATGCAGAACATTCTTTTTATTAAGATGCATCCCTCCACTATAAAACAAACTCCTTTTTAATAAGTTACTCTCTACTCTCAGATTATTTAGCTCTGTGATACCCAGCCTCTTCTCTACAGGATTTCAGAATATTCCTTAGAATAGCCCATGATTTTATGGCTTTTGTCAGCCACAAATGGTCTCAATCTGCTCAGGAGATATCTCTTCCCGGATTCTGCTCTTCAGTTTCTAGCAAAGACTTTTGCTTTGGTAAATAAGGCAATATTTAATTACAGCTATGCTCATGACATGACATCTTTTTAGCTTTTCTTGGCTTGGTTCTTAGATGTCTGATTACTTGCCCCAAATTCTCAAGAATTTTTGAATTCTTTTCTAACCCTTGGCTTGCTTACAAACAATGACTTGGCTGGGTATTTCTTACCTTTGGACTTACACAGAAGCATATATATATATATGTATATATATATATATATATACATATATGTATATATATATGTGTATACATATATGATATTTAGAGATTTGAGATAGGCTGGAAAAATGCATAAATTTGCAAAAGGATAAAATAAGAATCCCAGAATCCAGGAACATGTGGGAAAGAAAATATCAAACTAGATAAGTAGTGTGTAAATCTGTTACTTGACATGGGGGCTGCAAATTGGCTCTAAGCTTCATAACTGGCCAAGGCAAGGAAAGAAACACCATTGTAAGATATGTGGGGTCTAAAAGTCCAGGCCAAGCTAGTTGCTGTGTGGAAGCATAGCTTTCCTGGATATTGAGCTCTGTGAGAAATCTCTCCCCTGGGTCCTCAAAAAATGGCACTGTGAGGTGTATTAGATGACATCAAAAATGCCTTGGAAGTCCCACCTTGTGGTTTTCCATGACACACCTTCCTGTTGGCAGATGGCTTGATATCAAAAGGTTACCCTAACTTAATAGAGACAAAAGTAAACTCATGCTTTGAGCCTGTTATGGGCTGAATCATGTTCCCTCAAAATTAACGTGTTGAAACCCTAATCCCCAGTACCATAGAATGTGACTATCATATGGATGTGGGGGCATTTCAAGAGGTGAAGTTAAAACAAGGCTGTTAGGGTGGTCCCTAAGCCAAGCTGACTGGTGTCCTTACAAGAAGAGTAAATTTGGACACACAAGGAGGCATCAGGGCCAGTGTGCACAGAGGAGAGACCATGAGGAGAGGCAGCAAAAGGACAACCATTTGCAAGCCAAGGAGAGATGCTTCAGATGGAACCAACCCTACCGGCACTTTGGGCTTGGACATCCAGCCCTCAAAACTGTGAGAAGTAGATTTCTATATATTGTGCCACTTTGTTATAGCCACCCTAGCAAACTAATACAGACTCCAAAGGCAAGTCGAGAGGAAAGAAATAGGGAATGGAGATAGAAGAGACAATTGACTTTGATGAAGCTTTGTGAAAGCTTTATGAAAGAAGAGGAGGGATTTAAGTGGATTTAAATGCAATAAAATACTTGCTGACCCTGTATGGGTTCTCAGTACAGAACTTCTGTCTTTGAGAGCCACAGTCTTGGCCATGAGATTTGCATTTGCTAATAGAATGTGAGCAGAAATGAGCGAGGTATACTGGTTTCAAGCAGTGGCCCATTGTTGACTTCTTTGTTACAAGATAAGCAGTATCAGGAGAGTAAGGAAAAGATGTTTCCTCACCCTGAGTCCTGGGGAGAAGGCAATGTGGAGAGTAATCGGAGCTGATGGGTGGTAGACATTGTTTCACAAGCCAAGGAAATTTTGGGGTTTTAATTGCTACCTGACTTAGCTTAAGCTAACAGATACAAAACTGATGAGTGATGTGGCTGTTAGGCAAATCTCATGAGCTAATTGTTCAGTCATCTTTACTTAGGTTGTATGAAGAATATTGAATTAACTTATAGGAAACATGCATCATGGGGTGAAATGGCAAACTGAATTTTCCAGAAAAAGAGAGTATAGGCTAATGGGAGGATTTAAAATTAGGGAAGAACTTAAGATTTCCTTCACATGAAGGAAAAATGGAAGGAACTGAGGAAATTTGGTCTGAAGAAGAGGGAAGATAAGGAGCAAAATTCTGTGGAAAATGGAGTGTACCCATTTTCTGGGTGGGGCGGGGGAAGTTTCCAAGGGTTTTTGCTGGAAATATCAGTGAAGGAAATTTTCACTATTTATATTTAAATTCAAATTATATTAAATATTAAATGCTTGTAAAAGAGGAAGAATTTCCTAACTTTTAGAACTATTTCTCATTAGAGGTGCTTAACCAGACGCTGCTAACATCTTATAAGAAATAGGAAGGAATTTGTTGTTGGTGATAATGTGGTGGGGGTCAAATGTGTAGTGTTGGATTAGACCAGTAATTTTCAAACACTTTTAGTAGTGTGACAAATCTTATAAGGAACCCTTAACATAATAGTGATATTTAGTAGTCTAAATTTATTTTATATAGTCAAATTAATAACACTTAATTTGTATAGAGTCAATCCCTATAATGGTGAGACTCTTCTGATGAACATAAAAAAATCGAACTGAGGTTGTTTACTCACCAACTGTTATCACATAGCCTCTCTTTGCTTCATACTGCTCTTAGCACTGGGAAAGGCAACATGGTTGTTTCTTGCTCCCCGAAAATTTGTGCCAGAATAGAAGAGACAGACTTTCAGCAACTAAACCAACAAGCAGGATAATTTTAGACAGACATAAATGCTCTGAAGAAAAATAACACAATGTGGTGGAGAGTAGGTGGCTAGGTGTAGACACAGCAGAGTAAGAGGTCTGGAACGACCTCTCTCAGGAGCTAACATTTGAGCTGACCCCCGAGTGACGAGGAGGATTCTGAAGAAAAACATTCCAGTCAGAGGGAATGACAGAAGAAAGACTAGCATGGAAATGAACGTGATGTGGTTCAGTGCTAGAGTGATGTGTGTACTCTGTGATGGCAGACCAAGAGGGAGAGAGAGGTGGGCAAGGCACAGATCATGGAGGACCTTACGTGCCAGTTCTGCTCAAACTATCCATGGTGAAGGACTTAAAAAATAGAAATTTTTTTTCAGCCACAGGCCAACATGAAGTCCAGTGGGATTGGTCTGTAGCTTATGCTACTAGGTCTTGTCCATGCAAGTTTGACAACCCCCTAACTAGACTCTTCTTCAATGAGATGAGTCCATTGATCATATGCTTAAACACTGTGGCAATGCCAAATCGCCATGATAGTTTCCAAATGCTGACTCTCGATTTCTCTCCTTATTGTATTTATTTTGATGCAGACCAGGAACACATGGTTGTGGATCCGGGGCTCTCACTTTGATTAGCGCTTGGAAAGGACCTTGGATTTTACTCTAAATGCACTGGGAAGCTTATACAGAGGAGGTGGGAAAAAGAAGAATCAAAGACCATTTATAGGATTGCGGTGGTTCTCCTCACTAAGAGAAGAAGACTAATGGAGAAGAAAATTGGGTGGAGAGAGCAAAACTTTACTTTGAAATGTTAATCAAGAAATGTCTAGATCTCCAAGTAAGAGGTCAAGTAGGAAGTTGAATATATGCACCTGGGGCTCACAACTAAGGTCAGGGCCAGGGTTGTAATTTGGGGAGTCAGGATTGCCTGCAATTAAAGCCACAGGCTTGGTGAGTTATTATGAAAGCATTGTTATGAAAGAAAAGTAATCCTAGGACCTAGGCCTGGGGGCATTATGACATGAGAATTGTTGACTCTGTCAGTGATGTTATCCAAGAACTTTGCATCTAATACTTATGGAACCAGGACATCACAACACATAGAACGGAATCCCAAAGCGGCATAATGTTAGCATAAACTAGATCAGCAGGTACACAGGGACTGAATGAATGGGCTCCAAAATTCCCTTCCAACTCTGAGCTATTGTAATTCTGCTATCATTCCAGTTTCACACCCACGACATGGGGCGGGGGGTGAATAGTGGCCTCTGAGAAGTTATGTCCATACCTAGAACCTGGGAACATGACCTTGTTTGGTAAGAGGGTCTTTACAGATGTAATTAACTTAAGAATGTCAAGATGAGGACATTCTGGATTATCCAGGGGGGCTCTACATCCGATGACCAATGTCTTTATAGGAGACACACAGAGGAGAAACGGAGACACAGGAGGAAAGGTCATGTCCCTATAGCAGAGACGGGAACGATTCTGCTTCAACCCAGGGAAACGGAGCAATGGTGGCAGCCACTGGGAGCTGGAAGAGGCTAGAAGGCATCTTCCCCAGAGCCTTTGGAGGGAGTGCAGCCCTGTCAACACACTGATTTGGCACTTTGGCCTTCAGAATTATGAGAGAAAAGAATTTCTGCTATTTTAAGGCTCTCAGCTTATGGTGATTCAGGAAATGAACATATATCGAATCTTTCAGCTGACTCTATTCCAGCACTTCCTTTGGAACCCTGCTTTATTTTAACCCTATGGTTCTTAGCAGTGGCTGCGCATTAACATAGCTTCGAGAATTTACAACAAATACAGAGATTTTGCTTCTCTGGGCTTGGGTCTCAGCTGACATCAGAGCACAGTCAGAGATGGAAACTGCCATTTAATGAGCCACAACAATTTAATGTCATGGGGATGGCACAGATGTGCACCGGGGAGGAACAACTATATGAACATTTTTTTAACCTTGTGAATTTTCTTTTTTTTTTTTTTAAGATTTTATTTATTTATTTGACAGACAGCGATCACAAGTAGACAGAGAGGCAGGCAGAGAGAGAGGAGGAGGCAGGCTCCCCGCTGAGCAGAGAGCCCGATGCGGGGCTCGATCCCAGGACCCTGAGATCATGACCTGAGCCAAAGGCAGAGGCTTTAACCCACTGAGCCACCTAGGCACCCCAACCTTGTGAATTTTCTTTGGAACATTCTGTCTTTATGCCCAAATATATTCTTGGAAACCATCTGGCGCTGGGGCACGTCGGCTGTCTACACAGACACTGATGGCACTAAGTCAGGCCTGTTTCCACCACGAAGGGGTAAAGGGATGCTCTGACAGCAGCCGTCACTACCGATCTGGACGCTCCCCTCACTGCCCCCAGAAGCACCGGGCTGGGGAGGGGGTGAGGAGGCATTGTATTCTAGACCGAAGCCTGACAACATTTAACTTTAACGTGAATCAAAAGATGTCACTTGCAAGGCCTTGCTCCCAGTGGTCCCACTGCCTTCCTTACAACCAGACAATTATAATTTTGAATTTCTGATGGCAGGCTACCCTGGGTAATTAAAAAATAAAATCTACCGCCTAGATGAGTTGAGTAGGAGAATAGTGCATTCTCGTCTGCAGGGAAGAGGGCCCTTAATTGTGGAACAAAGAAATTCCTTGTACGTCAGCCCTAAATAAATGTTTCTTTATTTCTGAAGTTGTGTGACCTCCTGCAGTGGTCTTTGTAGCACGTCAGGGAGCAGTCAGGAGTGAATTGTGGTTAGCAATGCACGCTTGTCTGTAAAGGCCTTTTAGCAACAACGAGGAGCTCACTGCATCCATTGACTCCCCGGGAAGTCTGAGGTCACAAGCTTGGCTGTGGCACATGAGCCCAGATAATGAAGATGGTTTTGCCCTTTTGAAACAAAGCCAGCAACTGTATGTACTTCATTATGCCCTTTGGGTCATGCGCTAACAATGAGGGTTTCTCTAACACTAATCCCCCTAATGATGGCTTCTCCCAGCCCTTACACAAACCCCACAAGGCCTCGTGGTTCGGCAAGCCAGACAGAATAAAGGCAGCACGGTGTTTGGCTTTTGAACTGAGTTCAAGGCAATTAAAGTTACGGGCTAAGGAGGAAAGGAGGGGTTTAGAAATACCAGTATAATAAGGAGTATGACTGCAGTACCTTGTAAATTATTGCAATTAGGCAAAGCCTGATTTAACGGGGGAATGATGGTGAGAAGTGCTACCCTCGTTAAATCTGGCTGTGAGAGGCCCTTCGGATGGCATTAAATTTGTTTTAGTTGTTTGAGTCCCATAAAACAGCCCATGCGTGTGCGAGGACACACGTGCCCTCACGTGGGTTAGGCGATTTTGTGCAGGTATTTTTTTTTTTTTAAAGGGGAGAGGAATGGAACCCAAAACTAAATACTATCAACTCCCCCACCCCCAAAACCAAAAATCCACTGAGCGAGTGCTCAAGAGCTCCGGGGCTGGAAGAGGAGGAGAAAGGCAGGGCAGAATCCGGGAGCGGAAAGCGAGAGGGAGTTCTGCTGATAAAGCCATGAGCCCTCTGGGTTGGGGGCTCGTGCTCAGCTGCCTGGGCTGCGCAATCCTGCCCGGAGCCCGCGCGCAGTTCCCCCGGGTCTGCATGACCGTGGACCGCCTGATGAGCAAGGAGTGCTGCCCGTCGCTGGGTCCCGAGCCCGACAACATCTGTGGCTCCCGGGAGGGCCGGGGCCAGTGCACGGAGGTGCAAGCTGACACCAGGCCCTGGAGCGGTCCTTATGTCCTACGCAACCAGGACGACAGAGAAGGCTGGCCAAGGAAGTTCTTCCATCGGACCTGCCGGTGCACAGGTGAGGGAGGCGGGCCGACCCGCCCGTGCCCTGAGCCAGGTGGGGAGGTCCCATTTGGGAAAGGAGCCCCTTCTCAGGACAAGAGGAAACTCTTAAGACTGTCAGACGAGGCTTTCCGTGGCCAGCCAAGTTTGCTTTTCACAGGCAGCAAACTGAGCCGGGCTGATGCCTTGGTTCTATTTTTCGCACCTTCTAGTCCACCAGATGAATATTACGTGGGCCAAGCCCGGTTATGTGAACTCCTGCCAACATGCCATTGGCTTGTCTGTTGGAAGGGGGAAGCTAACGAGCTTCAGAGCAAGTCCTTTCAAGATGATTCCGTGGCCTCCCCTTCTGAAATGGGTTTGCACTTGTAGAAGGGGGTGGTGAGGTGGGTAGGCTTGGCGTCCAAAAGACAGGCGTCCAAGGCAGGGCTTCTGCGGTCCTAGCCTCAGAGTTTCTTGTGTTTGGAACAGGGCTTGGGCAGAGCACCTCTTGCTAGTTAAGGTTATGCCTGGGTTGTCACTTTGCCTCCGTCGGAGGGCTGGGGTGGGACAGGGCGTCTGGGAACTGGGAGGGGAGGGTCCTGGCAAAACAACGGCTTTTTCTGCTATTTGGACGTTGGCTCTCGTTGTCCCTCTTTCAGACCTTGGGCTCTCTTATTACTCGTTTCTTTGAAATCCCTGTGCCCTTTTTATGTCTTGAGCTCTTCTGAGCCTTCTCACGTCCTCTTCAGTAGGGCCTGCCTGTGTTCCGTGGCCGCGCACAGTGGCGGTAAATCCTCAAATCCTGGCAGGGCATTTGATGCACAGAAAACGCGCGCGGCATCTTTAGCAAAGCTGTTGGCCTCTCTTCTACATACAGCAGCCGGCGGCATGCCAAGGGTTCTTTTTAAAATTATTATTTTTGGGGGCGCCTGGGTGGCTCAGTTGTTAAGCGTCTGGCTTTGACTCAGGTCATGATCCCAGGGTCCTGGGATCGAGTCCCACATCGGGCTCCCTGCTCGGCGGGAAGCCTGCTTCTCCCTCTCTCACCCCCACTGCTTGTGCTCCCTCTCTCGCTGTCTCACTCTCTGTCAAATAAATAAATAAAATCTTAAAAAAATAAATTATTATTATTATTTATTTTTAATTATTATTGTTAGGATGCCGGCACATAGGGAATACAGATAATGGGGCTATGTAGGGATGTAAAAAGGTGAACTTAGGAAATGTACAAAGGATTGCAATGTTGATGTAGGAATGGTTGATGATTTGGTCTGTGGAGACTCATTCAGAATCATAGCTCTTTCCATACCAACTCTGGTTGGCTCCACTTATATTGGCTCAATGGTCTTATTCTTTGAGTCTCAGGGCATCAGACCAAGTCGTAGTGGCTGAGCTGGAAACCAATTTATTATAAACAGTAATCACCATTCTATGATGTGTCATGTGTCCTAAGGCAAGACATAGAATGTTCATTCAGCTTATTCTCCCCCAAAGAGTGAGTTGCTTGCCTCCTAAAGGTAGCGTTTCCAGGTTTGGGAAACAGTCTTCAGAATTTAAACCTGATCCCAAAACCTAAACGCCAAAGCCCTCCTCTCTGTTATCCTCATAATTTTTTTTTTTTTCAAATAGGGCTCCTAGATTTTTCTAGGTGACCAAAATTTATTAAGGAAGAGATGTAATGATGACCCTGAACTTTGTTAATGCAATGGAAAAATAAACAGACATTTATTCATCAATGGACATTAAGATTGTTTCCACATCTTGGCTATTGGGAATTGTGCTGCCATAGACATGGGAGAGCTAACATCTCTATGAGATCCTGATTTCAGTTTTTTTGGACAAATATCCAGAGGTGGAATTGCTAGATCATATGGTAGTTCTATTTTTAATTTTTGAGAAAGCTCCATACTGTGTTTTTCCATAGTGGCTGGGCCATTTTGCTTTTTCACCAACAGTGCACAAGGATTCCAGTTTCTCCACATTGTAACCAAGTGGTATGGACATCCAATTGAATACTACTCGGCCTTAAAGAAAAGAAGGCAGTCGTGTAGCAGGTGACACCATGCATGAACCTGAGGGGCCTTGTACTGAGGAAATGAGTCAGTCACAGAAAGACAAATAGGGCATGATTCTACTTATATGAGGTGTCTAAAATCAAATTCATTGAACCAAAGAGTGGAATGCTAGTTACCTGGGGCCCGGGGAGTGAGACATAGAGAGTTAGTAATCAGTGCACAAAAAGTTTCAGTTAGGCAAAATGAACAAGCTCAAGAGAGTTAATGTTCAACATGGCACCTACAGTCAGCAATGATGTATTGTACATTTAAAAACGCACGAAGATGATAGATCTCATGTTAAATGTTCATACCACAATAAAATAAAATACTCCATAGTCTTCATGAGCTTGAAGCTGGTAAAAGATATTAGCCTAACAAAGAGAAATGAAAACAGAATCTGGAGGGGAACTCCTCCCCTCCCCCATGATGGGCTCAAATCCTCTAGAGAGAACTTTCTATTCTCTGGAGGGATGAGTTGGAACCCAAAACCCACCCACCTTAATTGTCAGGAGGACCTGAATTTCAGGAGACCTTGGCATTCGCTCTTCACCTTCTGTGTCTCCCTTGCCAGCTGGCATTTCTGAGAACATACTGGTTGCAAATGTGTTTTTGTATTTTTGGAAAACATATACAGCAAATAGTTTTTGAACAGTTGTCAGAGAACTTCTTGTTTGTACAAGTGACTAAGTGCCTCCATTTTTCCAATCTCTGAAATGGGGATAATGATGAAACCGCACTTGTAAAATCTTTTTGAGCTCTGTAGATGAAAGGCTCCCTGTGAGTATAAAGTATTGTTATTAAAATAATAGAATCTCTAATTAAAAGGAATACACTATTTAGAGCTCCTTGTAAATTCACTAATCAGTGGTCGTTAAGCTTCTTTAGTCTAATAGCCTTCTGAGGTTGAGCTGTTACTATTCATGTAGGAACGTGCACGGCTTGGCGTGCACGGCTTGGCGGTTCTCACTCTCTTTTCCATCCCTAGCCCAGTCCTAAGTAGGTTTACGAATTTGTCTTTTTAAATTTAATTTTTGCCCAAGCACATACTCAATGGTAGATAGATTGGTATCTCCGGATCCTTTAGTTTTCTTTCTCTCCCCATTTTCCAGTAAGAAAATGCCATCTCTGCTAAGAGGCCATCTTATATTTTTCGGTGCTGCTATTGGTAGGTTAAAGGAACAAATGGGCTCAGGTCAAGTTGATGTAGGGAAGCACTAAGGAATCTAAATTAGAGAAATAAGAGTTTTGTGTGCTGGGCTTCCATGTTGTTGCACTTTTCTGTTGTCTGCAGCATTTTCTTGAATATTTTGGACCATATTTAGAAGCTCCAAATGTAACAGGGGCTCGAATGCAGAGTTTTTGGAGAGATGCTGGAAAAGGGATTTTTTTTTTGTACATTTCAGGGTCATAGGCGAGCTCACATGCAGACAAATTTTTTTTAATTTTTTGAACTATAATTGATATATAAGATATAAGATATAAATTAAGATATAAGATATAAATAAATAGAAACATATTAATCAATAAATATATAAGATATAAAATAAGGTATTATCTTAGTTTTAGATGTACAAGTCAGTGACCTGACATTTGTATACACTGTGTAGTAAAAGTTCCTACCTAATAGTGTTGACCGTATCCCTTATACTGTCCATTACATCCCCATGACTTATTTATTTTGTAACTTGAAGTTTGTATTTCTTAACCCCCTTCCCCCGTTTTGCCTCCTTCCCCATCCCAATTCGTTCTTCTTAGCCTTTCTACATTGCTTTTTGGGGGGGCAAGTATGGTTTTGTAAAATGAAATGTCTTTGGTCAACATAATTGTGAGGCAGCTCTGGTCTTCTGAGTCAGAATTAATTGTTTTGCCTTTTTTCTTCTGTGGTGCTTGGTTTATTCCTCTGTTTTCACTTCTCCCCACAGTTAGCCCTGTGCTGGTGGTTCACGGCACACACGTCCGTCATCTCCTGGATGAAGCCATTGTGCCTTATATCTACATGTTATCTTCTCGTACCTGATGCCTTTTATTCCATTATTCATTGCTTCAGTTTTCACCCACATGATTGACGTTTATTTAGCCCTAGTGATGCTAGCCCTTCAGGTATAAAGAGTGGAGAAATACAACATGGTTTGTTTTTTTTTTTTAAAGATTTTATTTATTTATTAGTTAGAGAGGGAGAGCAGGAGCGAGCACAGGCAGACAGAGAGGCAGGCAGAGGCAGAGGGAGAAGCAGGCTCCCCGCCGAGCAAGGAGCCCGATGTGGGACTCGATCCCAGGACGCTGGGATCATGACCTGAGCCAAAGGCAGCCGCTTAACCAACTGAGCCACCCAGGCGTCCCTACAACATGGTTTTTAAGGTGTCCACAGTGCAGCAGACGAGGAATGCAGATGAAAACAAATATTTAAACTCCTGCTTTGGGGCTCCTGGGTGGCTCAGTGGGTTAAGCCTCTGCCTTCAGCTCAGGTCATGATCTCAGGGTCCTGGGATTGAGTCCCACGTCGGGAATCTCTGCTCGTCGGGGAGACTGCTTCCCCCCCTCTCTCTGCCTGCCTCTCTGCCTACTTGTGATCTCTCTCTCTGTCAAATGAATAAATAAAATCTTAAAAAAATAAAATAAAATCTTGCTTCTAAGTGGTATCTAGTAATAATAACAACACTCAATATAGAACTTATTATGTACCAGACACTGTTCTAAGCGCTTGATACGTTAACCTGGTTGTTTTCCGTGTTAACTCTGTGAGGCAGAACTCTGATCCCAGTCTGACAGACTTGGAAGAGTGAAATCCAAACTTAGAAAGCACGGAAACTTCTCCGAACAAAACAAGTGGGAGCACAGAGAGAGGCACGTGGAGCTCTGATGGCCCTTTAGGCTGTTGGTGCTAATGAATTATCTGTTGAATAAACAAAGGAAGGAGATAATTAGCTATTGATCATTTTGTTTCTAGCAACCAAAAATAACTGTGGTAAAGGAAGTGAAGGAATATTAAAACTCATGACATAATTTGCAAATTACTCAACTTCGACAAAATCCGGAGACAAGTTTTACGCATTTACATGTAGAAATGTATTGAATCGATCATTTTAAAATTGGGGTGTGCTATTTCTTAGCATTTGGAAGGAGACCCTCACTCTCTTATTGTAAAGCTGTGGCTCTGTACTCACCTTCAGTTTGGCTCTTGGGAAATGGTGGACATTTGGGTACTTGGTATTGGTTACTTGGGTACTGGTATTTGGGTACTCAGTTGCTCAATAAATATTTATAAATAATTTCTATTTAATAGCTTCCCTCTAGTAGTCAATGTAGATTTTAATGTTTAACTGAAACTGTTCCAAAACATGTTTTAGCCTTGGGACTAGTAGAATTTTTTCCTTTTAAGTATTTTTTACTTACATTCTCATATGATGTTAAAACATAGAAGACTACAGCTAACTGAGTTATGTGAGGACAGGTAGGATATTTTGGGTGTTTCAAGGAACATAGGACCCAAATAAATTACCTTAAGAAAATTCTTACTCATGATATTTTTAATGACATTTTCTTTAACGATCCAAAATCCACTGGGTTAATAGAAAAGGAGGCCCGGGCATTTTTCTTTACATGATACAAATGCTAGTCATTTTGTTTCATGTTATTGTAATATTTTCCTTGTAGAAATTCAAATAATCCTCTCTCTACTGTGGTCATAGTATTTTTTCCTTACCTCTGCTTTGGTATTTACCATTTATCAAAATTATTTACAGGACCTGTTTTCCTCCTAATCCACAATGATAGGGAGAAAGAGGAAGAAGAAATTTTATGTCTATTGGATTATCTGTCACATGCTTTATATGTCTTTGTTTTTAGTTAATTTTTCAAAATAAATTTCAGCTCTATTGAGGTATGACTATGAATAAAAATGTACAGTTTTTAAAGTGCATATCGTGGTGACTTGGCTTTATGTTTCTTTTAGTCAGTCAACAAATATTCATTTTGTACAAGGACAAACACTGGCCTAGGCAGTGGGATAAACGCCTTCCGGTTGCCCGTACCTGAGAGAAGTAGATAATTACTACTGGTGTGATGAATCCAATGGACGGGGTGTGTGAGGTACCGGGGCGGGGGCAGGGGGGCTCAGGGCAGGAACATCTGACCCTGACATGTAGAGTCAAGGATGACCTTATAGACCAACCATCGTGAGGCTGAGGGCAAGAGTGGTAACCCAGGCAAAGAGGAATTTAAGGAGATGATGAGGGAAAAGTGCTGTGGACTGAAGTGAGAGTTAGTAAAAGGGTCTGGGAGGAGAGGGAGGGGAAGGAGGGGGAGAGAAGGAGGAGAGGGGGAGAGAGGAGGGGGAGGGGAGAAATGGGAGAGGGAGGAGGAGAGCAGAGTTGGTTTCCCATGTTAATGCTTTAAGTAATCCCTCTAATCCCCTGGGAGATGAGCATTACCGACCCCCTTTGCTTCAACATTTTGCTCAAATAATCTTTAAGTGTTTACTCTCTAACTTATCACCACCTAGGGAACGAGGGGCTGGTCATACCAAAAGCACTAATCAAGACTAAAAAGGGAAAAGTCCAGGACAAGCTGAAATAATTCCCACTTTAGATGCTAATCAGGAAGGAGCTTATTAGTTCA
Source organism: Taxidea taxus jeffersonii (assembly GCA_003697995.1). Classification (NCBI taxonomy): domain Eukaryota; kingdom Metazoa; phylum Chordata; class Mammalia; order Carnivora; family Mustelidae; genus Taxidea; species Taxidea taxus. The sequence continues at coordinate 80,769 of ML109055.1, forward strand.
TAGGGCTAGTACCCTTCCCTGGGCTGATAAAGCAGGGACATTTGGGCCATGGAGGGGGGAGCCCTGCAATGATTTGCACTTCCTGAGACTGTGGCAGCTAATTCACCTTTATGACCTGCCGGTCTCCATCAATTTTTGTCTTAACTCTTGTCTCCTTTGTGAAATAAACCAGCTTTTGTATGTCAGATTTCCCCTCAATTCCTGGAAATCAGCCCATTTATTTTGGTTCCACCTTGAGCTTGGCGAATATTCTCTTCCTCTTCTAAGTCAATGAGCCACTCACTCTGTGTGGGCCCTGTTGTGTGGGCCAGAGAGAGCAGGGCTCAGCAGTGTCGCCATCCCAGACTGCTGGGCAGCCCGGGGGGGGGGGGGGGGGGGGGGGGGAGGAAACTGAAATTTCATTCTCCCCAGTTCTGAAGACCTCAAGGCCCAGGTCGAGCTGTCAGCGAGGTGGGATTCTCCTGAATTCTCTCTCCTGCTTTGTTGGCCGCTGTCTTCTCCCTCCGTCTTCACATAGTCTTCCCTCTGTAACTACTAGTGTCCAAGCTGCCTCCTCTTGGAAGGATACCAGTTGGAATGGATTGGAGGCCACTTAATGTCCTCATTTTTAACCTAATTTCCTCTTTGAAGACCTTAGCTCCAAATACAGTCATATCGTATCTGACTGGGGGTTAGAACTTCAACATACGAATTTTGAAGGGGCACGGTCCACCCGTGACAGCTTGTGACACCTTTCATATTGTTTTTTTGCTGGCTATATTTCTAAGGAAATCTAGTACCCCCATCCTTGGAGATTTCAAGAGGAGAGGAAATGTAGGAAAATGGCTTTCTTTGCCTTCTTGCAAGCACCTTCCTCCTCTCCTTTCTAGCCCAGACTTCAAATTCAGACATTTCTTCCAAGCTACATAAACTGACTCCCTCTTCCATTCCCCCCTCCCCCAACTTTTCTTTTTCTTTTAAAAATAAACTAGGACATTTTGCTGGCCACAACTGTGGGGTCTGCAAGTTTGGCTGGACTGGCCATGACTGCAGTCAGAGGAAAGCCCCGGTTATTCGGAAAAATCTTCATTCCTTGACTGCCCAGGAGAGGGAACAGTTCTTGGACGCCTTAGACCTCGCAAAGAACACAACACACCCTGACTACGTGATCACCACCCAGCACTGGCTCGGCCTGCTGGGGCCCAACGGGACGCAGCCACAGATCGCCAACTGCAGCATATATGATTTCTTCGTGTGGCTCCATTATTACTCTGTTAGAGATACGTTATTAGGTGGGTTATTTCCCTCAGCCGAGGGTATATTATTATAGTTTGGGGCTGTGGGGGGATGGGTGGGGAAGTAATTTCAGGCAAGTTAATTAAGAGAACAACCTTAAGAAGGGTTAGGCTTACAAAAATCAGACGATTATCCAATGCTGCCTGAAGCAAGGAGGGAGAACATTCTACCAGTACGTTGGCTGACATTTGGGAAAATGTTTTCTCCTGGAGTTGGTGTTATGGGTTCAAAGTCTAAACTCTCCTCTGTGAAGCTATTAATCTTCAAAGGCAAGAGCTGGTGAAGCGGAGGCAAATTCCTTTTGATTCCAGAAGAAAACATGTCTAAATCTGGCCCTGGAAGCCCTCTCTGACGTTTTCCCTCAAATTAGAGGAATTAACAGAACATGTGCTAGAGCACATGAAGCTTCTTTATGCAGAATTAGAGGGTTTGTGTGGAAAGTGCGTATCTCATTAAACACGCATGTGTTAGTCTTTAGATTTTTGCGTCATCATTCATGGGGCCTGTAAGATGGTGCCTCGCTGTTGGGATCTTCGGGTTTTTTCGGAGTTGTATTTTCACAGAAGAGCATTAGCTGCTCTAGCAAGGTAGAATTCCTCCTGAATTAGCCCTTTGAACCATTACCGTGGATGCCTGGGAAAATGGCACCCTGCCCCTTCTAGATCCCCCAATCAGGGCCTGTGTAAGACCTGGAATGGGGCCTTGTTTGTTAAGAACTTCATTAATCTAGTAGGATCAGCTATACTCTCCGATATGTCTCAGTCAGGGATCACACAGACATCAGCTCACTCCAGGGCGATGGGAATCCATTCCTGGTCATATTCTGTGGAATCCTGAAGCTTTCTTTGGCTATACCTATTATCCCCACTTTTGGGGTCCCTTGTTGGAGTTAGGGTGAATGAAGACATCAAGCTCCCTTTGAACAGTCAGATTCTCATTGGAATTGTCTGTTCTTGTGTTTATCACTGGTTCCCTGTTGCTTGATTTCGCCTCATTAGTTCGTTTGGGGGAACATTAAGCTTTGTTCTGAATTAAAACATTTAAAAAAGACCATGTAGCCATCAGCAAGTGATAGCATGTCTTTCTTCAGGGCGAGTCCTTAAAAATCTTGCCTCTCAGGTAAGCATCAGATAAGGAGGCTTTTCTGGCTGTAAACCTTTATAGTTTTCCTGTCATCACTCGGAGGAATTTTTGCTTTATGAGAGGGTTGTCTCTCAGGAGGGAAGGAAGACTATAGTTTCTGGTCATACCTAGGAATTAAATTTATATTCCTGCCTGTTCAGCTGTCTGAAGTTATTATAGGTACTTTGAAAAAGAACTAAAGTTAGCTAAAGTTTCTATATAACCATCAAAAGCTTTTATAAAAGCAGAAAAAGGATGGAACGGGCAGGAAGGAGGTCATTAAATTGCCCAAAGCTTTTCACTAAAATTGGCAGTTCCAATGGCCAGCAAAATTGGTCTGAGTGTATTTTTCTCTGTTCTACTCTTGGCGACGATGCTTGTCAGCTGGTGATTGTAACTCATTGGTGGCGGAGGCAAAATCCATGGAAGTTCTTTTCAGTGACAAAAATGCCTGAATGAGGACTTAGAGCAGCCCAAGGTGCCTTATTATTAATCAATCCCTCCCTTATAAATGTGGGCATCTATAAGGAGTAGGTTAGAAAATGTGTTTTGAAAATATATTTCATTGAGATCTTAATGATCTAACCGTTTGAACATTCTTATCTCATCTTAATGAAATGTTCCTTAAAAATTAGGCATTTGACAGGGATTCTCAAAGCTGAAAGTGACCTAGAGGTGTCTGGATCTCTGAGGACAATCAAACTTTCGAAAGATGGAGAATTTACCCTAGAAGTTCTAGTTGCTTCTGAAATTGTTTTCTTGTTGCTGTTGTTGCTTTCAGAGCGATAAATGACAAAAACAATTTTTTTTTTTTTCAGTTAGAACAGCATGGATTTGCTGGTTCCTCAGACACATCCCACTGGAGTAAGATTTCACATTTAAAAAATATTATTCCATGATCTTTAATATGTTTCCCAATTGCTTTAGGACCGGGGCGCCCATACAAGGCCATAGACTTCTCACATCAAGGACCTGCGTTCGTTACCTGGCACCGGTACCATTTGCTGTGGCTGGAGAGGGATCTGCAGGTTGGTCAAAACTGTATTTGGTATTTTTAGTTTTGCTTTTGGTCAAGATCCATATCAGTCTTTGTTTTATATGCTTTCGTATTGTATTTGATATTATGAGTTAAGTAACTAGGCATGCCCTTTGCTTTTAGCAACTTATCGGCAATGAGTCCTTTGCTTTGCCCTACTGGAACTTTGCCACCGGGAGGGAGGACTGTGATGTATGTACGGACGAGCTCCTTGGGGCGGCAAGACAAGATGATCCAACTCTAATTAGCCAGAACTCAAGATTCTCCAGCTGGGAAATTGTCTGTGATAGGTAATGGTACACGTTTACCTGCAATGGAAATCCAGAGACGGTATTATCCTACGTCTGAGAGATGGAGAGAGTCTGTGCATGTCTATTTCCAGTGCATCCTGGGTCCTTTTTACATGTTTCTGAAAATGATTTTCCTGAGGCAAGTGGGCTTTTAAAAAAATTCTAAGCCCTTTTATTTAAAAAAACAAAAAACGAAGAACAAAAAATAGAGGCCTGGAAATCACACTGGTGAATCGAATGGGCTTGGTTATCATTTCTAGATCAACTGATTTAAAGCTAGAAGTAGTTCCTGCATTCAGCCAAACCTTTCTTTTCTTTTTTTTTTTTTTAAGATTTTATTTATTTATTTGTTAGAGAGAGAGAGAGAACAGGCAGACAGAGAGGCAGGCAAAGGCAGAGGGAGGAGCAGGCCGAGCAAGGAGCCCGATGTGGGACTCGATCCCAGGACGCTGGGATCATGACCTGAGCCGAAGGCAGCCGCTTAACCAACTGAGCCACCCAGGTGTCCCAGCCAAACCTTTCTTATGTACTGATTGTATTCCAAGCAGTGTAATAGTACTGACAATACAAGGATGAATAAAATAGAGCTTCCCTTGTGGGGATTGTTTTATATTTACAAAGGCAGATTGCTTGTAAACGAATTACAATACAATGTGAAAAGAATCATGACAGGTCTAAGTGCGAAGCCAAGAAGAGAGTCTAGGGAAGTCTCTAAGAGACAGAGGCATACACCCCAAGCAGATGGAAGGGAGGGGGGTGAGTGTGTCCTCAGTGGAGGGAACATCATGTATGAAGCTGGAGAAGTCTCTGGAAACAGTGCAGTATGCTGGACCATAGGGCGCTGGTGAGCTGAGAGGGATGGGGATGGGGCAGGGGAGAAAGATCTCTGAAGTACTGAAGAACACATAAGCAAATGACCAGCCTTGCAACCCACGGAGAATCCTGTCCTCAGTGACTCCTTAAATTTGTTCCTTTCTTTTTTTTTTTTTGGCACATATCTCAAAGAAAGGTCCCTTAAGAGGCTCTTCTGCCTTCCTTTACTATCTATCTATTTATTTATTTTTAAAGGTTTTATTTATTTATTTGAGAGAGTGAGAGAGAAAGAGAGAGCATGAACCAGGGGAGGGGCAAAAGGAGAGGGAGAAGGCTCCCAGCTGAGCAGGGAGGCTGAGGTGGGGGCTCCATCCCAGGATCCTGGGATCATGGCTTGAGCCAAAGACAGATGCTCAACCTACTGAGCCACCCCAGTATCCCCTGTATTCCTTTATTTATCTGTTTCTTCCAAATCGTATTGTTTTTAACCCGAAGGCTCTAGCTCCCCTGCCCTGTGTCTTTGTCAGGTTTCCTTGAACACACCTCTCATCTGCGTGTTCATGTGTTTGTGGGGGTGTAGGCCAATCTAGCAGGGGTCCCCTCTTCTACACACTGAGCTTTTCCTACAGCCTTCTGGATAGTGCTCCCCAACATGGTGGGATGGATCACTGTAATAAAATTTTTATCATGACTGAGATTTTGATTGGTTGGTTTGGCCCAAAGTTATGATACTATTCACAAATTAAAACATTCCATTTTCACTCTCCGTACAACCCTTAGCCTGGATGACTATAACCGCCGGGTCACCCTCTGTAATGGGACCTATGAAGGTCTGTTAAGAAGAAATCAAGTGGGACTGAACAGTGCAAAACTGCCAACTTTAAAAGACATACAAGATTGTCTATCTCTCAAGAAGTTTGACAGCCCCCCTTTCTTCCAGAACTCGACCTTCAGCTTCAGGTTGGTGCTCTGAACTCTGTTAGAGTTTAAACTGTTAGGGTATTTTAAAATACTTTAAAAATTTCATGCCTGTGGTTGTAATGAACTAGAAAGAAATCCGGATGTTGGGAGTCATGTACAAAGCTAAGTAATGCAGAAGGGCTTGACAAGTGAGGATAACAAGGAACCAGTGGTAGGAAAGTCATCAACCACCCACTATAATGGATAGTGTCATTTTAATATTTTCTAATTAGCTATTCAAAACCATCTTTGGTATTTCTAATTATGGCCTATATAGGTACAGTGTTCAGAATCAGGTCCTTCGTTAAATATCGTATTTAAAAAAGTATTTGCTCATGTTCATTCTTTTTTTTTTTCTCTTAAATGTACCAGCCATAGACCTTAATATCGAAGTCTGAAATCTCAGAGAAGTATTATAGACCAAATGCAGCTCAAGCTACAACACAGCAATGACATCACAATACTTGAAATGGAAAGGCCAACTAATAAATCTCTCCCTCTAAAAAAACTTTCAGATTTGTGGGAAATAAGTACGGATATAAATAAGATTTTAAGCATGAGGTTTAAATGGGGCTCCCGAAAGACACGATGGACAGATTCATGGTCTTCCCCCAAACCAGATTCTCTCTCTCCTGTGTGTAAATCATACAGCTGGTGGGTTATTTGGCGCAGAGGAGGGGTAAACTGAAAAATGCAGAGCTGTGCCAAGTGCGGCAGAACTCAAAGTCTGTGCGGGGGTTGGACACAGCTCTCAGAGTAGTGTCAGGGTCATATAAAGGCTGACATTTAAGATTGTTTGAAAAGGAACATACATTTGTTGTTCATGGTAGTATTTATTTAAGAGAAACCGCGATAGTGAGGAAGAGTACAAGCAATGAGCAGAGGGAGCAGGGAGCCGGACGCAAGGCTTGATCCCAGTACCCTGAGGTCATGACCTGAGTCAAAGGTAGATGTTTAACTGACTGAGCCACACAGGCAATCCTAAACTGGACTGCAGTCTTTATTGATTTGAGTTAAGGGAGTGGTTATCAAAATGTGGGGCCGAGGTCACCATAATTGGCATGGCTTGTGAGCTGGTTAGAAACACAAATTGTGGAGACCCAGCCCATACCTTTTGAATCAGAAACTCTGAAAGTAGGGCATGAACTTTGTGTTTTTCTCCTGCGATTCTCATGAATGCTTAAATTTGAGGATCACTGAGTTAGGAGCAGGACAGTTTGAATTTCCAGAAAATGGGGAAGAGAAAAAGATAAGGATAAGAGGAATTTGGGGATACATTTAGAATGCTGAATATATTATAGTCAAGCTGAGGTCTATTTAGTTGAGAAATGGGAATATGAGAGTATGTGTTAATTCAAAATGTATTTCTGATTGGAGACCATGTGCTGGGCATGGCACTAAGCTCTGGCAATAAAAATCTGGAGAAAACACAGTCTGTGTCCTCTAGAACTTCAGACTGGCATGGGAGAGAGATATGAAGGTAAAGAATTGTCACACAGTGTCTAAAAGAGGTACAGTCCAACTGAGCAGGTGCAGAAGTAGCATTAATTAAGAGTTCCCTCCCTTTATAGAAGATCATTGAAAGTTGGGACTAATTTGTAATTAATTAGCTATGACAGTGCTTTCCATGTCCCTATCCCATCTCAAGTCAGAAGACTGTTATTTAGGCTGGAAACAATAAAAAGAGATC
>ML109056.1:0-72139 GCA_003697995.1 Taxidea taxus jeffersonii
ATATTAAATATATATATAAATATATATTTTTATATATTATATATTATATATAAAATATATAAAATATATACATTATATAATATATTAATATATATTATATATTATATTGTATTATATACAATTAATATATATAATAATTGTATATAATACACACACATGTGTGTGTCTGGACATTGCTTTAGCTACATTCCATAAATTTTGGTATGTTTTTTATTTTCATTCATTTGAAAGTACCTTCAAACTTCTCTTGTGATTTCTTATTTGATCCACTGGGAATTTAAAAGTGTGTTAATTTATGCTATCAATTTATTTACATTTATGGAGACTTACATTATGGCCTAACATATGGTCAGTCCTGGAGAATGATCCATTGACCCTTAAGAAGAGTGTGTATCCTGCTGTTGTTAGTAGAGTATAGATGTCTAATTGGTTTTTAGAGGTCTAGAGTTCTATTTGGTTTACAGGATAGCTCAAATTGTCTATATTCTTGTTAATCTTCTTTTTAGTTGCCTTATCCGTTATTGAAATCTGTGTATTGTCTCCAAGTATTATGTTTGAGTGATTTATGTCTCCCTTCAGTTTTGTCAGTTTTTGTTTCATGTATATTTGGGCTTTGTTGTTATGTGCATATATGTGAATAATTGCTGTGTATTATGAGTGTATGTGTCTGTGTGCTTGTGTGCATGATCCTTCTTATCATTATAAAATGTCTTCTTTTTGTCTAGTAACAATCATGTCTTAAAATCCACTTTATCTGATATTCTTATGGCCACACCAGAGTTTTTATAATTTCTTTTCCCCCAACATATCTTTTTCTATCTTTTCACTTTCAACCTACTCATACTTGTCAATCTAAAATATGTTAGCTGTCAATGATATATTGTTGGATTGGTTTCTGTCATTTTTACCCACTCTTTTGTTTGCATTATTTAACTCATTCACATTTACTGTTATTGTCAACATAGTTGGATTTAAATCTATCATTTTACACTTTTTCCTGAATGCCTTGTGTATTTTTTCTATTCTTCTTCCAGAGCTTTAGTGTTTTCTTTTGCACTATTTTCTATGTCTTATTTAATTTTTTAAAATAATTTTTCACTACATTTCAAGTTATTTTCTTATTGCCTGCTCTTTGGCTAGATATACATGTTACTAGAATCTATTTCAGATTTATACTACCTTAAATTCAGTTATAGGTAGAAACATTACTCTTTATAGCTCTACTTATCTTTCCTTCTATGTGATGGTATTTTTATACATATTACATTTTAAGTTATAAAATGAACAATATGTTATTATAACTATACTTTATATAGCATGTCAACAAAGAAACAGATAAAGAAAAAACAAAAGAAAATAAATATAAACATTTACAGAGTATATTATATTAACCTGCTTTACCATTTTTGTTCTTGTGGAACTAGGTTCAGGTTAAGATTTGGTGTCATTTTCCTACTCCAATACATCATTCTTTCCACCTATCTCTGTGCTGTGATTGTCAGATACATTACATTTCTATATCCTATAGCCCTAACAATCCAATTATACACTTATTGTTTACAAAATTGTTTTTATGTCAATTAAGAGAAAAATGGAGAAGAAATATGTATTTATAGTCTCTTTTATAATTACATAATTGCTTTTCTGGAGCTTTTTGTCTTATGCTGTATATTGAAATTACTGTCTGGGATCATTTGCTTTTAGCTCTAAGAACTTCGGTATTTCTTGTAAGGCAGGTTTAACAGCAACAAATTCTCTGTGTTATTGTTTTCTCATTATAAAAAATATTTCTTTCCATTTATGAATAATATTTTTGCTGGATGCAAATTTTTGGTTGACTTAAATTTTTGTTTATGCATTTTGAGTATGTCATACCACTGTCACCTGTTAATGTTCTTTGGCAATAAGTAAGCTGTTATTCTCATTATATTTTACTTATACATAAAACCTGTTTCTCATGTGCTTTCCAAATTTTTTTCTTTGTCTTTATTTTTCACTATTTTTACCACAATGTATCTAGATATGCACCATTTTATTTTGAGCCTACTCAGTTTATTGGGCTTCTTGGATATGTAGATTAATATTTTTCATCAACTTTGAAAAGTTTTTCATTATTTCTTTGTTTGATTTTTTTGTTCTTTTGTTCCCATCTGGGGTTCCCATTAGGTATATGTTAGTGTTCTTAAAGGTATGTAACATCTTTCTGAAGCTCTATTTATCTTATTTTATTTTACATATTTTTTCAGTATTTTTCTTTCTTCTCTGAATTGCATATTCTCTAATTAATTTGTCTAAAATTTTACTTATTCTTCCACTAATTCAAATTTAATATTTTGAAACTCTAGTTAATTTTTATATCAGTTATTATACTTTACAATTTCAGAATTTACATATGGTTCTTTTTAAAATAATTTCTATCTCTTTATTGATATTCTCTATTTGATGAAACATTACCATACTGCCTTTCATTCTTTTATGTAGATTTTCTTTAGTTCCTTGAACTAACTCATAATGGTTGCTTTGTAGTTTCAGTCCATTAAACCCATCATCTGGGCACTATCATGGGCAGTTTCTATTATCAGCTTTCTTTTCTTCTTGTGTCATGCTTTATTTTTTTATACATTTTATAATTGTGTGTTGAAACTGAATATTTTGTGCCATATATTATAGTAACAACCCCATATATTAACTCCTCCTCCAGGCCTTGTCTGCTTGTTTATCTGATTGCTACTTTGTCTGGACTATTTTAGTTAAATCGACCACACACACACACACACACACACACCATCATCTTTAAAGGTACAGAATTATACATGCATGCAGTTATGCTAGGGTAGCACTGATTGTAGCAGGTACCTTTTTGAGGATCTCTGAGATTTGTTTCAATCCCAGGAGGATTCTTTCTATCTGTCTCTTTACCTGTTTCTCTTTGGTAAACTAGCTGGCTTATGGTTTTGTTAGTTTCATATAGCCACTAGATTTTCTATAATAGTTTACTACCAAAGTTTCCATTTTTTTAAAGTTTCTTTTATTCTTAAGAGCACCCTAAGGCATGCAGTTCTCCACATACATTTTTAAGTAAATTCACTCTATTTGTGGAGAATATCAGAATTATTTGTTCTTATTGATTTCCTCTCACCCTAGGCAAAAAAATATCTGAATAACTGTTCTGGAGCTAGAGGCAGGTATAACATCCCTGCTTTACAAGCACAGCAACTGTAGGGTTTGGTCTTCTAATCTGGCTTCTATTGCTATGGAACCTTTTGCTCTAGAAGGAACTAAAGAAAGAATTATTGAAGCTACAGTATTTGCAGCCTAATAAATGAGGATTTATGCCTCCATATTTGAGTGGGTACTGGGTCGACAGTTGGGGTACTCAACCTCTAAATCACTCTTATCATGAATTTTGCTTCTGCAACTTAAAACTAGAGAAGATAAAAAATGTCTATCCTTCCGTTGAGATATCATATTCCTTGATTAGGGGCTGGGAGGAGGAGGGAGTCTTGTTTTCTCAGCCACACACTCCCAGAGTGGAGTTTCTATCACTGAACTGAATGAGAAAAAAGGTAGAATAGATTTGGCTCAAGTGCCAGAAACTTTTGTAGTTCTTGTTGGTGATAGATTTTCATGAGTCAATATCTCTTCCTTGGCTATATGACCTTGGAACAATTTTAGAGATGTAAATTGATTGTTTTATAAGTAATTTTCACCAGTTTTGGTTATTTCTTTAGGAAAAAGAAATTAACCATTATTATTATTAAAAAGAACAAAAAAACTGCACCATTTTTTCAGACAGGACTGCTTATATTGAAGTCTATTTTCTAACATGTCAATATTGCTACCTTATCATTCTTATGTTTAGCTTTTTCATTTTAAAACTTTTTAAAATCTGTGTGGTATATTTTTAACATATGTCTTATAAACAGCATATAGTTGAGTCTCACTTTACATACAATCTGATTTTTTTTCATTTTAATGGAGTGTTTTAACTATTTACATTTAAGGTAATGGTGAATGTGGTTGGGCTTAAATTTAATTTCAATTTCAATTTTTTCTATGTAATAGTACAATTTCATTTAGATCCCTTCTATATTTTATACTATAATTGTCATGTATTTTTCTTCTACAGTTGTTAAAATACCTGATATATTCTTATTATTTTTCCTTCAAACAGAAAAATTTGCTTTCTTTTCAACCTAGGGTGATGAAAGGCTCTGCCTAGGATTTGCTTCCCTATGCATGTCCTGTAAACTGTCTGAAGTCATTAAACTGAGACAATAATAAGCTAATTTAATTGTTTCCCATCTCTTAGGGACTATGTCTCTTCCCTTTCTGATATATAATGGCTTGATAGTCATTATGTCAGATATTTTATTTATGAATCATATTTTATCCAGTGTTTTAGATGGCTAGGAGAAATTTATACTTCATCTTGGTAAGAGATGAAGACCTCTCTCTTCTTCTTGAAAGATATGTTTGCAAGATATATAATTCAAGGTTGACAGGTACTTATTTTATTGTATTTTTCCATTGAGTACATTACCAAGGTGTTCCATTTTTTTCTGCCTCTGTTGTTTCTGACTTGAAATACATGGTCTTGGTTATTGTTTTTTCACTTTGTGTAAGGTACTCAGATTTTCTTTCTGTATTTAATATTTTTATTACCTTTGGTTTAAACAATCTGACTATGATTTACTACAAATGATATTCTTTATACTTATTCTGCTAGTAGTTTGCTAAGATTCTTACATTAGTGGGCTGTAGTTTTTAATGAAATTTGAAAAAATCATTTAATATTTTATCAAATTTTTTCTACATCTTCTCATATCAATCTACTCCTCTAATTATATGTTTGACTATTAGATTTTTTCACAAGTCATAGAGATTTTATTCATTATATTTCAATCTCTTTTTCCTCTGTTCTTAAGTTTAAACATTTCTATTGATTGGTCTTATTTTTTGTGTCTTCTCTTTATCTCTTCCTATGACTTTTTTAAAAGATTTTTTTAAAAGTTTATTTGACAGAGAGAGAAACAGGGAGAAAGGGAACACAAGCAGGGCGAGTGGGAGATGGAGAAGAAAGCTTTCCACCAAGCAGGTAACCTGATGCGGGGCTTCATCCCAGAACCCTGGGATCATGACCTGAGCAGAAGACAGGCACTTAATGACTGAGTCACCCAGGTGTCCCCTATGATTTTTTTACCTCAAATTTTCAATTTGGTTCTCTTTTTACAGTTTCCAAATCTCTTCTGAAATTCATCTCTTAATATATCCATTTGATGGTAATTTTAAGATCTTTATCATAAATATTTTAAAATCCTTTATTGATGATTATACTATTTATATGTACATCTGCTTATATTGTCTCATTTTGCTTTTATCCAGGGATCACCTTCTGATTTTCATTCCCTTGTTAGACAATTTAAGAGCTAGAATAAGAGAGTAATTGGTTTGATTCAGCTAATAATTAGATTTGAGCAGTTTTATAATGAACTTATGATTTTAGTTCTGCTATAGGTTAGGCATATGGAGTCTAAGATGATCTCTGCTTCTAACCGATTTTCAACTTTCTGTGCTGCCAAAAGAGTTATAATCTCATTAACAATGGGAATGTAATTTAGTAGTAATTGCACCTTTGGTTAGACCCAGCTCACCTCTGTTTTAAAATATGTTAACTCTGAGTTTAGGCTTCTTTCTCAAGGAGAGAATACCTTATACACTCTTAGAAGTTGCAGGTGTGACTAGGAGGGGCAAGATGGTGGAGAAGTAGGATACCTTGTTTCAACTGTCCCCCAAAAGTGAGCTAAATCTCTACTAGTTCACTCTGAACACCCATGAAATCAGCCTGAGTTATAGGATTATACACTTATGGATCTCTCTGGGGGCAGAAGACACCAGTGGAGAGGTAAAGGAGAGTGGGAATGCTTGGACTGATATCAGAGGATAAACAGAAGGGGAAGAGAGCCACTAGAAGCAACCCATGGAAAGTAGTACCCCAATATGAAACTGCTCTATGGTTGGGGACCAGAGTTAACCTGGAGTCTGGTCAAATGCACTCAAAAAGAACAAAATATCTTAAGGGGCAACTGGTGGAATCAGGCAGTCATAGGCATGGGCGGAATCCCACGGACCCAGAATGGCCACTGCCGGTGACCAGCCATGCCAGACAGAGTGTGGTGGAGCCTCCAGTTTCTGGTACTGGAGCCCCTGGTTGTGCGCTACTTACACCACCACTTGGCTGGGTGCACTCCCACCCGGTGTGTGAGGGAGTCTGGGTGGGCACTAGCTAGCACTCTCGAGAACCACAGCCTTTGAGCTCTGCATGCACTGCGTGATGAGGGTCTCAGGCCTATGCCTGAGAGAGCTTGGTGTGGGTACTAGCCAGTGGTGATTTCTAGGACCAGCCAAGGGTCTGGACACTCCCAGCTTGGGCCTGAAGGAACTCAGTGCTATCTGTGGTTGGGATCCTTCAGTAGAGGCAGCCTTTTGTGACCCTGCACGACTGAGTGCACCAGTGGCATAGGCCTGGTTTGCAGTCCTGACAAAGGCAACCACCAGAAGCAGGCTCCCTGGACCAATATTGCTTGTGGTTTTAGTGGCACGGGGGCCCAGAGACAAGTGGGTGATTTGGGCGATCCCTGAGACAGTGGCTGGGGGTGTTCATGGCTTGTGGGGGGTTATGATGTCCAGTGGAGTTTGCAAAGAGGGAATCTGTGTGTTCTGCACCATCCAAAGGGGAACAGACTGAGGCTTCTCTCTGAGATGGAGGTCTAGGTGCTTTTTGTTTCCCACTAAACTTAACCAAAAAAAAAAAAAAAAAAAAAGCTGCCAAAGAACAAAAACCTCCAGAGAACAAAAGCCTGAAAAACCAGTTTCCACAGAGCCCAGCCCCTTGATAGGGGGCAGGGTGACTTAGCCCAAGGAAGACTGACTGAAAACAATGTGTCAGGCCCCTCCCTGAGAAGGCAAGCCAAAAGAATAAGACGACAAACACCCCCTAAAACTATAAAGTCCCAACATCAGGGGAAAACAATATATTAAGCTCCCGGTTTTACCCTAAAACCTATATATTTCATAGATACAACTTATCTTTTTATTCATTCTCCACAATTCTTGTTCTTTTAATTTCCTTAACCTACTTATCATTACAAGTAGAGGTTTATTACAACATATTCCATAATAACCTTTTAACAAACTTTTTGCATACATATACCTGTGTTTTTCTTTTTCTTTGCTTTTTTCTTCTTTTTTTAAAAAAATACATATAGATATAATCTTTAAGGTAATCCTTCTTCCCTATTCAATACTACCCTTATATATAAACCGGTTTTAATCTCCCTTTATCTCTGGAAAGTTGAGTCCTTTAACAGAGATATCAAAATACACCCAGGAAGATTCAAAATAACCTTCCTTGCCCATATCGAGGATTTATAACCACCCTCCAATCTTTTTCTTCTGTCAGTGTTTCTGTGTATTTGGTTTTGTTCTGGCATTATATAAATCTTATCCTTGGGTCCATTTTGGCTGGGTTCTTTTCTTTTTTCTTGTCATTTACTTTTTTTTTTTTTTAAGATTTTATTTTATTTATTTGTCAGAGAGAGAGAAAGAGTGAGAGCAAGCACAGGCAGACAGAGAGGCAGGCAGAGGCAGAGGGAGAAGCAGGCTCCCTGCCGAGCAAGGAGCCCGATGTGGGACTCCATCCCAGGACGCTGGGATCATGACCTGAGCTGAAGGCAGCCGCTTAACCAACTGAGCCACCCAGGCGTCCCTCTTGTCATTTACTTTTGTCAGCCTTTTTGTTTGTCCATTCTTGTTTATATACCTTATAAATCTAACATTTGGGGCTCATTCTGGCTGGTTTCTCTCTCTCTCTCTCTCTCTCTCTCTCAATCTCTCTTTTCTTCTTTTGTTTTCTTTTCCTTTTGGTGGTGACTTCCAATTGAACCAAAGTGTTCCAGGGTGCACCTTGCCTTGATTGGGGTTGATATATTCAGCTATACATCCCCTCAACCACCTCTCACAAAAATGATTAGGAGGAGAAATACCCCACAGAGGAAAAAATCAGAGACTGTGACCTCTCCATCAGAACTATTGGATATGGACATAAACAGTATTTTGGAAAGGGAATTCATGGTAACAATTATCCAGGCAATGTCTAGGTTGGAGAAAACCATTACAACATAGAATTTCTAAGGGCACAATTGAGAGCCACCTGGGCAGAAGTTAAAAATGCTATCAATGAGATCCAATCTAATTTAAATACTCTAACAGCAAGGGTAACAGAGGCAGAAGACATAATTAGTGCTCTAGAAGACAGACTGATGGAGAAAAAAGATCAGGAAGAGGCATGGAAGAAACAACCTAGAAGCCATGAAAACAGAATTAGGGAAATAAATGACACCATGAAACATTTCAGCATCAGAATTATTGGGATCCCTGAGGAGGTGGAGAAAGAGAGAAGACTAGAACATAAAGTTGAACAAATTTTCCATGAAAATTTTCCCAATCTGGGGAATGGAACAAGCATTTATGTCCTAGAGGCAGAAAGAATACCCCCCAAGATCAGAGAATCCAGAAAGACCTCAAGGCACATGATTGTGAAACTGACAAATAATAATTTTAGACGAGAGCTTCTGAGGACAGCTAGGGGAAGAGATTCCTTAGGTACAGAGGAAGTTCATTAGAATAACGTCAGACTGTCCACAGAAACCTGGCAAGCCAGAAATGGCTGGCAAGACATATTCAGGGAAATAAATGAAAAGAACATGAAGCTAAGAATATTTTATCCAGGAAGGTTGATATTCAAAATGGATGGAGAGATAAAGAGCTTCCAAGGCTAGCAAGGTTTAAATGAGTATGTGACCACCAAGGTGGCACTACAAGAAAATATTAAGGGAGGTTCTATAAAAGAAGAAAGAACCCAAGAGGGACATAGAACAGAAATTTACAGAAACAATCTATAGAAATAAGGACTTGACAGACAGCATGATGTGAATAAAAATGTATCTTTAGATAATCACTCTCAATGTGTACAGCCTAAACGCTCCCATAAAACAGCACAGGGCTTCAGATTGGATAAAACAACAGGACTTGTCCATATGCTGACCACAAGAGATCCATTTGGAACCTAAAGATATATCCAGACTGAAAGCAAAGGGATGGAGAAGCATCTTTCATGCCATTGGGCCTCAAAAGAAAGGTGGGGTAGCGATTCTCATATCAGATGAATTAGATTTTAAACTAAAGACTGTAGTCAGAGATAAAGAAGGACACTAGATTATTCTTTTTATTTTTAATTTTTTATTTTTTTGACACTACATTATTCTTAAAGCATCTATCCACCAAGAATATCTGACAATCCTTGGAACAGCCAACTACATTAGTTAACTGTTAGTCAAAATAAATAGTCATATTGATATGAATACATCAATGGTAGGATATCTTAACATGCCACTCTTGGTAACAGACAGATATCCAAACAGAAAAATCAATAAAGAAACAAAAGCTTTGAATGGCATATTGGACCAGATGGACCTCAAAGGTATATGCAGAACATTCCACTCTAAAACAACAGAATCATTCTTCTCAAGTGCCCATGGAACTTTGTCCAGAATAGACCACATACTGGGTCACAAATCAGGGCTTAACCAATACCAAAAGATTAAGATTATTCCCTGCATATTCTCAGACCACAATGCTTTGAGACTGGGACTCAACCACAACAAAAAGTTTGGAAAGAATTCAAACATTTGGAAGTTAAAGACCGCCAGGATTAAGAATGTTTGGATCAACCAGGAAATCAAAGAAGTTAAACAATTCATGGAAACCAATGAGAATGAAGACACATCGGTCCAAAACTTACAGGATACAACAAAGGCAGTCCTAAGGAGGAAATACATATCCATCCAAGACTCCCTCCAAAAAACTGAAAAATCCAGAATATACTAGCTCTCTTTACCTTAAAGAACTAGAAAATCAACAACAAATTAAGCCAACCTCACACACAAGAAGAGAAATAAATAATCAAGATTAGAGCAGAGATCAATGAGATAGAAACATGAGATGCAGTAGAACACATCAATGAAACTAGAAGCTGGTTTTTTGAAAGAATCAATAAGATCAATAAACCACTGGCAAAACTAATCCAAAAGAAAAGAGAGAGGATCCAAACTAATAAAATTATGAATGAAAGGGGAGAGATCATGACTAATACCAAAGAAATAAAAACAATCATTGGAAATTATTATCAACAGTTACATGCCAATAAGTTAAGCAACCTAGAAGAAATGGATGCATTCCTAGAAACCTATAAACTTCCAAAACTGAATCAGGAAGAAATTGACAACCTGAATAGATTAATATCTAGTAACAGGATTGAAGCCGTAATCAAAAACCTCCCAAAAAACAAGGGCCCAGGACCTGATGTGTTCCCTGGAGAATTCTACCAGACATTCAAGGAAGAAATAATACCTATTCTCCTGAAGTTGTTTCAAAAAATAGAAACAAGAGGAAAACTTCCAGACCCTTTCTATGAAGCCAGCATTACTTTGATCCCCACTCCAGGCAAAGACCCCATCAAAAAGGAGAATTTCAGACCAATATCCCTGATGAATATGGATGCCAAGATTCTTAGCAAGATCCTAACTAATAGGATCCAACAGTACATTAAAAAGATCACCCACCATGATCACCACCAGGTGGGATTTATCCATGGAATGCAAGGGTGGTTCAACATTCGCAAATCAATCAATGTGATAGAACAAATCAATAAAAGAAGAGAGAAGAACCACATGGTCCTCTAAATTGATGCAGAAAAAGCATTTAATAAGATACAACATCTGTTCCTGGTTAAAATATCTCAAAGTATAGGGGTAGAGGCAACATTCCCCAACTTCATAAAATCTATCTATGAAAAACCCAGAGTGAATATCATTCTCAATAGGGAAAAGCTGACAACTTTCCCTTTGAGTTCAGGAACATGACAAGGATGTCCACTCTCACCACTTTTGTTCAACACAGTACTAGAACTCCTAGCAACAGCAATCAGAAAATGAAAAGAAATAAAATGTATTCAAATTGGCCAAGAAATCAAACTCTCTCTCTTTGCAGATGACATAATGCTTTATATGGAAAACCCAAAAGACTCTACTACTAGAGTACCCAAACTACTAGAACTCATACAGTAATTCAGTAACATGGCAGGATACAAAATCAATGTACAGAAATCAGTTGCTTTCTTATACACTAACAGTGAAAATATAGAAGGGGAAATTATAGAATTGATTCCAATTACTATAGCACCAAGAACCATAAGATACCTGGGAATAAGCCTAACCAAAGAGGTAAATGATCTCTACTCGAGGAAATATTGAACACTCATGAGGGAAATTGAAGAAGACACAAAAAGATGGAAGAGCATTCCATGCTCATGGATCAGAAGAATAAACATTGTTAAAATGTCTATACTGCCTACAGTAATCTATACTTTCAATGCCATCCCAACCAATATTCCACTGGCATTTTACAAAGTGTTGGAACAAACAATCCTAAAATTTGTATGGTATCAGAAGAAACCCCGAATTGCTAAGGAAATGTTGAAAAAGAAAAAAAAAAAAAAAAAGCAAAGCTGGGGGCATCACTTTGCCTGATTTCAAGCTTTACTACAAAACTGTGATCATAAGATAGTATGGTACTGGCATAAAAACAGACACATAGACCAATGGAGTACAGCAGAGAGCCCAGATATGGAACTGCAACTCTATGGTCAACTAATCTTTGACAAACCAGGAAAAAATATACAGTGGAAAAAAGATAGTCTCTTCAATAAATGGTGCTGGGAAAATTGGACAGCTATGTGTGGAAGAATGAAATATGGCCATTCTCTTACACCATATACACATATAAACTTGAAATGGATAAAAGACCTCAACATGAGGCAAGAATCTGTCACCTAGAGGAGAACATAGGCAGTATCTTCTTCAACATCTATGGCAGCAACTTCTTTCATGGCATGTCTCCAAAGGCAAAGTAAACAAAAGTGAAAATGAACTTTTGGGACTTCATCAAGATTAAAAGCTTCTGCACAGTAAGGGAAACAGTCAACAAAACAAAAAGGCAACCCATAGAATGGGAGAAGATATTCCCAAATGACACTACAGACAGAGGGCTTGTATCTAGGGTCTATACAGAACACCTCAAATTCAACAAACAGAAAACAGATAATCACATCTAAAAATGGGCAGAACACATGAACAGACACTTCTCCAAAGAATACATACAAATGGCTAACAGACACATGAAAAAATGTTCATCATTGTTAGCCATGAGGGATATTTTAGTCAAAAACATATTGAGGTACCACCTTACACCAGTTAGAGTGGCCAAAATTAATAGGACAGGAAACAAGTGTTGGAGAGGATGTGGAGAAAGGGAAACCCTTTTACACTCTTGGTGGGAATGCAAGTTGGTGCAGCCACTTTGGAAAACAAGGTGAAGATTCCTCAAAAAAATTAAAAAAAAAAATAAATAAAAATACCTACCCTATGATCCTGCAATTGCACTACTGGGTATTTACCCCAAAGATACAGATGTAGTGAAAAGAAAGGCCATCTGTATCCCAATGTTCATAGCAGCAATGTCCACAATCACCAAATTATGGAAAGAGCCAAGATGCCCTTCAACAGATGAATGGATAAAGAAAGTATGGTACAGACATACAGCCATCAGAAAGGATGAATACCCAATTTTTGTATCAACATGGACAGGACTGGAGGAGATTTTGCTGAGTGAAATAAGTCAAACAGAGAAAGTCAATTATCACATGGTTTCACTTACTTGTGGAGCATAAAGAATAACACGGAGGATATTGGGAGATGGAGAGGAGAAGTGAGTTGGGGGAAACCGCAGGGGGATAGGAACCATGAGAGACCATGGGCTCTGAGAAACAAACTGAGGGTTTTGGAGGGGTGGGGGATAAGGGGTTGAGAAAGCCTGGTGGTGGGTATTAAGGAGGGCTCATTTTGCATGGAGCACTGGGTGTGGTACATAAATAATTAATCTTGGAATACTGAAAAAAATAAAATTACAAAAAAATATTTTATAGTAATACTTGCTATAGTACTAGTTGTAGGTAAAGTTGAAAATAATTCTGAATTGTGTGTTGTACTTTTGGTATATCCCCTGATGTTCTAACATTTCCTAGAATTTAATGTCAATAAATTCAAAGAAAGCCATAAATAAATAAACAGATAGGTAGATAGATAGATAGACAGATAAAAGAACGTGCAGCTGCAGTACTTTGAAAGCTTGAAAACTCAAAACATTATTATTATTGTTATTAATTTTTTTTTCAAGATGGGAGCCGGGAGAGTAGAGAACATGAAGCCATGAACCATGAGATTTCAAGACTCTGACACTGAAATTCCAGGACCAGGGCCACTTAGGAGCACAGCAATTTGAAAACACAAATCATCAGGGGCGCCTGGGTGGCTCAGTGGGTTAAAGCCTCTGCCTTCGGCTCAGGTAATGATCCCAGGGTCCTGGAATCGAGCCCTGCATCGGGCTCTCTGCTTGGTGGGGAGCCTGCTTCCCCCTCTCTCTCTCTCTGCCTGCCTCTCTGCCTACTTGTGATCTCTGTCTGTCATGTAAATAAATAAAATCTTAAAAAAATATATATTAAAAAAAGAAAACACAAATCATCAGACCATGAAAAGCCTAGAAGTAAATAATTGTAAAATAACGAGATTGTGCATTCCAGTTTCTAACCTTTGCTTACTCAGCCAAACTCTCTTTGTTCTGGGCCACCTTCAGATTTTTTTTTTTTTAAAGATTTTATTTATTTATTTATTTGACACAGAGAGAGAGATCACAAGTAGGCAGAGAGGCAGGCAGAGAGAGAGGGGGAAGCAGGCCCCGTGCAGAGCAGAGAGCCCGATGCGGGGCTTGATCCCAGGACCCTGGGATCATGTCCTGAGCTAAAGGCAGAGGCTTTAACCCACTGAGCCACCCAGGTGCCCCTAGGTTTATTTTCTTAAACTGATAATTTTTTTCATAAGAATCCAATGTCATATTTGCTTTAATGTCCACTTATTTCCTTCAGGAAGCCTTTGGGCTGTTATTTGAGATTCTATATGCACTCCTGAAACCTGTGTTATATTACATAGTAAGATTCAATTTCTAAGACAAGCACTACGTCTGCAATTCTAATATGATACCTGTTATGCACATTGGCCTTCCTAATACAAAGCTGTGAAATGCTAATACATTTTTTTTATTAAACATATATTACTTAATATGTTGCACTGTTCATCAGAGAATTGAACAAGAGGGGCTAACTGCCTGAATCACTATTTCTTTTACATTGCTAATGCAAAAAATTAACAAAATAAACACAAATATGGATAACTTTGCATATTTAGTTTATATTTGAATCAGTTCCATTACTAGCATACTAATTATAGACCCATTAATGAATTAAAGATCCTGTAACATTTATATATAGATCTTTTTGTTATGTTAAATCCTGTTGAAAAATATAAATGTTTCTGTTATTGAAAGAAGTTACACTTGATAAAAAGGTTTTTAGTGATGGAATTTCAAACATTGTTACATGAACATATTGACTCTTGTTGTTATAAGCGTATGGGAGAAAAAATAGACACTGGGACAATTAACAACCACAGTTTATGGTGCCTGGTCTGTCTTCTGTTTTTCTGGTCTGACTTCTGTTCTGAGGCTTTCTAGACATAAAGTTACTATTCTAAACATATATAAAAAGAATGCTTCAAAAAGTAAATATATTTAAAGCACATATAAAAACAGTCTCTTAGGAGATTGAAGAAATTAACCACTTCAAAATATTACAATAAGGACTAGAAACAAAGTCAATTAGCTATTTTATTGATATTTAGAAAGACGGGGGAAACCAGGAAGGTAACATGTCCAAAGCACTAAACCTTTTACCAAGAGTTACATTTACTCAGGTGTATTATTCTACTATGAAGTTTGCTTTTACATTAAATCAAGAAACAGATCATATTCCACAAAAGAAATCCCACAGCTGTGGTACATGATGGCTGTGGCAACAAAATAATAAATAATTGACATTGACAATAAAAATTGTGTTTTTTTTTTTCCCAAAGCACATGATAGCTAATGTGTGAATAACTCCCCTGATGTTGTCTACCTGTCAGTGTGGTACACATATTCTATTTTAGGAATATAGCAGTAGATAAAAGTGATTTTTTAAAAATAACAACATCAAAGAACATGAGACACTAAAAAAATTATCAATGTCAATAAACTAATATTCAAAAGACAATGCACCTTATATAGATGAATATTCTAATCAGAATAGGGATATACTAATTGATATTAGAAAATCATTTTCTACCTGCACATGATAAAATTTTTAAGAAAGTGCTTCAAGTTAGAATATCATCTGTCTGCTTAGGAGAAA
The DNA here is from genome assembly GCA_003697995.1 of Taxidea taxus jeffersonii. Lineage (NCBI taxonomy): Eukaryota > Metazoa > Chordata > Mammalia > Carnivora > Mustelidae > Taxidea > Taxidea taxus. Next base: position 15,458 of record ML109056.1, read on the forward strand.
CTATTTTAATAGATCATTTTCTCATTGACTCTTTAGCACTTTAGCTTTCAAAAACTGTTTACCTGTTAGATTGAATATTTTGGTTATCCCTGTATATATGTTTTACAATTGTACAGAACATAAGAAAGATTGATTTAGTGATAGGTTTATCCTTGGGAGACCAAATAAAAATATCTTGTAAATTCACTTGCCATCAAAATGAAAATATTATTATGGACAATGTCAGAAAGAGTTTACTGAGTGTACAAACTATTTATAGAGAAAAATCATGCAAAAATGAGCTCACCATTAATGTGACGGAGAAATAATTGTGGCAAGTAATTAATTTTATATTTGAAAGTTCTTTTGAATTAGGCCCAATAAAGTGATTTTTGCTACCCCAAATAAGTCTTTAAAGTTTAATTTATGAATTAGGCACAGTAATGGACACCTGGGTGGCTCAGTTGGTTAAGCTCTGCTCTTGGCTTAGGTCGTGATCCCAGAGTCCTGGGATCCAGCCCCTCATTGGACTCTCTGCTCAGTGGGGATCCTGTTTCTCCTTCTCTCTCTGCCTGCTTCTCTGTCTACTTCTTCTCTCAAATAAATAAAATCTTTAAAAAATAAATTAGGCAATTAAGAGATTAGTAATAATAACTAGTAATAAAATAGAACAATTGGAACAATATACTATAACAAAAGGTACAAGAATGTCATCTGTCTCTCAAAATATTTTATTGTACTGTCTTCATCCTTCCTGTTGTGATAATATGATATAATAAAATAGCCAGGGGACAATGCCAGTAATAACAGAAAGGATATTTCTCTATAGTGGCTTCAGAATGGGCTTTGATATCTGGAGAGATATAACTGAAATTCCTCTGTCTTTTGGGCTCAAGATGAAAGCTCTAGTCAAACTCATGTGCAGTACAGCCCCCAGAAAGTGATGTTAGAGCTTTGAGAAAAGAAAAACAACATATACAAAACTCTAGCTTATGTGAAATATATTTTGTTTCTCTTTCCAGATAGGGGGAAAAAAGTGTATTCTGGGAAAAGATAAAGTATGTGAAGATGAGCTGGGTGACAGGAGGCCTGTGAGCTAGAACCAGGTAAATTAGCCAGGTAGGTGATGTATATATTAAGTCACAGTGTCAATCCACTCATTCTTCCAAATGATAAATTCTTCCCTTAATATGGGGCTGACTGACTGCAACAAAAACTTAAATGTTTGGTTTTATTTAAAGGTGTTCAGCCAATGGAATGAAAATATCTGAACACAAGGAATCATTTAGATTTAAAAGAAGATGGTCTTATGTACATGAGGTATTTTTAAAGAATATGCAAACATTTATGTTTTCCTGGACAAGTAGTTCATCTCTTTAATTGATTCCTTCCTTTTTTTTTTTTTAATTTTTAAAGCTTTTTAAAAATTTATTTATTTGAAAGAGAGAGAGAGAGATCACAAGTAGGCAGAGAGACAGGCAGAGAGAGAGGGGGAAGCAGGCTCCCTACTGAGCAGAAAGCCAGATGCGGGGCTCAATCCAAGGACCATGAGATCATGACCTGAGCCGAAGACAGAGCCACTGTCTTAACCCACTGAGCCACCCAGGTGCCCCTCATTACTTCATTTTTTTTAAGTTTTTCTTTAATTTCTAGTTGGTTAACATAGAGTATAATATTAGTTTTAGGTGTAGGACTTAGTGATTAACATTTGCATACAATACCTGGTGCTCATCACTACAAGGGCTCTCCTTAATCCTTGTCACTTATTTTATCCATGCCACGATCTCCTACCCTGACACACATACTTCTGCTCTGGTAACCTTCAGTATGTTCTCTATAGTTTAAAGTCTGTTTCTTGGTTTGTGTCTCTCTTTTTTTACCCTGATAATTTGTTTTGTTCCTTAAATTCCACATATGAGTGAAATCATATGGTATTTGTCTTTCTCTAACTGATTTATTTGGCTTAGCCTAATACTCTCTAACTCCATCCGTGTCATTGCAAATGTCAAGATATCATTCTTTTTATGGCTGAGTAATATTCCATTGTGTACTTATACAATCTCTTCTTTATCTATTCTTTAGCTGATGAAAACTTGGGCTTCTTCTATAACTTGGCTATTGTAGATAATGTTGTCATAAACATGGGTGTGCCTGTATCCCTTTGAAGCAATAGTTTTGTATTCTTCAAGTAATTTCCTAGTAGTGAGATTGGTGGATTGTAGGGTAGTTTTTTTCTCTTCCTCTAATCAGTCATTTAGCAATTTTATAATGTAGTAGAAAGTGCTGTAAAATTTTTTGTTAGAGGGGCGCCTGGGTGGCTCAGTGGGTTAAAGCCTCTGCCTTCGGCTCAGGTCATGATCCCAGGGTCCTGAGATCGAGCCCCACATTGGGCTCTATGCTCAGCAGGGAGCCTGCTTCTCCCTCTCTCTCTCTCTGCCTACCACTCTGCCTACTTGTGATCTCTGTCTATCAAATAAATAAATAAAATATTAAAAAAATTTTTTTTGTTAGATATTATATAGAATTAAATGGGAGTATTTAATTGATATGTGAAAATCTCCCTAGTGCATATTTTTTATAGTGTCATTCCAACAAGGAGAATGTGGTCTATGTCTTAAAAAACGTTGGGTGTTGGGACACCTGGGTGGCTCAGTTGGTTAAGCGGCTGCCTTTGGCTCAGGTCATGATCCCAGCATCCTGGGATCGAGTCCCACATCTGGCTCCTTGCTCGGAAGGGAGCCTGCTTCTCCCTCTGCCTGTGCGCGAGCTCTCTCTCTCTCTCTCTCTCTCTCTCTCTAACAAATAAATAAATAAAATCTTTAAAAAAAAAATCTGTGGCATGGCAATGAGAAGCTACGCGTGTCCCTGTATTTAAAAAACGTTGGGTGTGGTCCAATAGATACACTTTTTAATTCTATTTTTTCCAATATGTGAACAACTTCATCCAAATTGTGAAAAGAATTATAAAGTATTACCCAAACATCAGATGTTTATTTTATTCTTTTAAGTACGAATTACATATGGTGTACTAGTACTAAACTTCAAAATGAGATAATTTTTTTCGTATTCTTATTTCTAACACAAGTGTCATTATTTGTATTTTCATACAACTATGGAATTAAAAAAATTGCCCATTTATAAGTCAGCTAACAGGAAAGAAATGTATTCAACCACAAGTATTTGAAATATTAAGGGAGATTTGTTTAGTATGATAAGGCATCAATATAGCTTCCATCAGTGTCAATTATATTCACAATGATGGAGAATGTAGGAGAAAAGACTTTTGTGTGAGGCAAAAGGACATGTACTCAGGGATCTCAGGCACCACTCATCTCTCTGTCTTTCCCCTCTGTCCCCAGCACACATAGAAAAGGGTCTTTAAAAAGAAAAGGAAAAAAAAAAAAGAAAAAAGAAAAGAAAAGGGACACAATGACCCAAGTTTGATATCTAATGAATTCTCAAGCCCATTTTAGTTCAACTTGATGCAGTGACATGTAGAAGGCAGCTTTTACCCACTCAAAAGGGCTGATTGTTACAATTTTAGGAATTTTGAGAGCCACTTGACATCATGTTGGTAGTTTGAAAATCCACTATATTTGGAATATTTATAACACATAAATCAGTAAATGTTACAAATTATAGCTCTCCTCCCACTCCCTAGTGGGTTGTTCAGCATTTGTGAGGATATCACTGGTTATGCATTGCTGTGGATCATGATTTCTTCTTTAAACTCTGACTTCTGTGAGAAACTTTTTTTCCTGGCTGTGATTTTTCCCACTCAGGTTGCTCATTTGTGACTTTGTATATGAATTCCTACTCCTCTACATTCCTTAGATGTAGTGCCTCAGGATTTTGTCTTAGGCCGTTCAAGTCTCACTGTATGCTCTCTCCATATGTGAATTTTGCCACTCCCATGTCTCTCACTAACCAATAACACTTTCCTGAGCTCTAAAGGTATTCAGTTGCTTTATGAATAACTTCAGGTGCATGTCCTAAAAGGAACAGCATTTTGAATGTGTAAAAAACTGAATTCTTCTCCCTACTGTGTTTACCCTCCTATATTACTGACCACACTTATTCCTTGCTTACAGTCCTCTCCTGGATCCCCATTGTGTGAGCATCACCTACAAACTCATTAGCTTGTTATACTTGGTCATGCATGGAGTGGCCTTTCCACATGTCTTTAGCTTTATTGTTTATCATCTGTACCACTTTTTCTCACCCTACCCCAGCTATAGTGAGTTACTCAAAATCCCTTGCATATATCTATAACACAAGATCAGAGTTATGTGCTGGGTGCTTTTGTAAGAGAAAAAAAAAAGATACATTGAAAGATATTTATCATCAGAGGAATAATCTAGAAATTTATTTCAAGAATACCCTACAAATGAGAGCAGTACAAAACCCATGTGCCTGGAGAATACTTGTAGAAATACCAATTACAATGTTCTCATCTACCTTATATGGGATAGGGGTATAACTCTGATTTCCTTCAACTTTTGCTATGTAAATAATCAGAGTGTGAGCATTATTGGGAACCACTATTCTGCTTATCACAGATTCCAAAGACAGAACTGTGGGAGAGGAAGAGGAACTACACCTAAACCCTAATACATTCTCTCCTATTACAGTCAAGGTTATGTTGGGGGGATTCCTACTAAGCCTGTAGCCTATCTCACCACTTTGTTGCTTCTACCTCTGATTGTTTTACACTGTGGTTCTCCCCAATTCTATATTCTTCCATTTCAAGTGACCACATTGTGACTGATTTAGGTGCCATGTCCTTAGATTGCTTGCTCCCCAGATATAGTCTCCTCATACTATGCCACTCCAACACAAAGTCAGGCAAGCATCGTGAGATCTGTCAGCTAGCACCTGGTCTCTCAGATTTATAAGAGAATGCTGACAGACTAAGATTTTCATCAACTTTCTTCCATTCTATGTATTCTCTTCTCTATGACATCCTCCTTACACACCATCTCTTTTCCTTCTTTATTTCTTCCTTTTTTTTTTTTTTTTTAATATAAAAGTGAGGAACACCTGGTGGAAGATCTGGTTAAGTGTCCAACTCTTGGTTTTGGCTTGGGTCATGATCACAGAGTCATGAGATAGGGCCTTGTGTTGGGCTGGAGCTCAGCATGGAGTCAGCTTGAGACTATCTCTCCCTTTCCCTCTGCCCCTCCCTGTTCTGCTCTCTCTTTTTAAAATCAATCAATCAATCAATCTTTAAAGTGCAAATTAAAGTAAATTTAAAATGATGCAAAGCTAATTGGTATCAGATAAAATAAACAAAATATTTATCCTAAGCTGTATTGTAACTGAGATATATGACTAGAATAGGGGATAGATATGGTTTTATAGAGCTAGATAAAGAATGTGCAAGTCATATAGTACAAATTCATATTTGTTCTCAATTTCTACATGTATAGCTATTGTTACTATACTCGTCTGAAAACACTGACCTCTGAAACACCACATAAAACAATGAATTTAAGTGTTCTACTTTATTACTTTAAAAATTATCTCCCTCTCCTTCTGATATGCCATCATCTCTTAATTTTCTTCTCAAAAATATTTTCATAATCTAACACTTTCTCACCAGCCTCACTGCCACCCCCCCACCCATACCATTGTTTTTCCCTTGGGTTTGCTATATTTTCTGACTGGTGTCTCTCTACTTCATGCCTTGCTTCCATGGTTTCTAGACTACACCTTTACCTCAGGAGGTCAGAGAGTTGTTTTTCAAGTCAAAATCAGATTACAGTCAATTACTCACGCTTAAATTTTCCAAAACTTTCTAACTCACTCAGAGAAAATACTACAAGTCTTACAATGATAACATACTTATGTGATCTACTGGACATTCTCAATGTCTAAATTCAGCTGCTCTGATTCTCCCTTTCACATGCTCTAACCCAAATCTGTGGCTTGTTGACTGTTTTTTGTTTTGTTTTGATTTTGTTTTTTAATACCCTAATTATGTTCCTATCTCAGTGCCTGATTACTGTTGTTCCCTTTGCCTGTACATGGTTCCTGTTGTGTCCATTTGGCTTGCTCCTTCATCTTCATCAGGTTTCTGCTTAGTGCTCTATTTTATGTCTTCCCAATCCCATGTCTCCAGTTCTCTCTGTATGTGTGTATGTATGTATGTATGTATGTATGTATGTATGTATGTATGCATGTCTGGATCCCTAACTGTTTTTTGATATTTTCTTTGTTTTATTTAAATTATAAACTTGATGTATGATATAAGCTTAATGAATTTTGTGAGGATATAAATCCTATTACATTTAATATCCCTAGAGCTGAGGAAAGGACCTTCCCTGCCCATAATAGGTGCTCAAAAAATAGTTTAAATGAATTGATGCAAAGCTTTTCTTTTCCTTTTCTTTTCTTTTTTTTTTTTTTTAATTTTTCCTGGTTTTTCCTTCTCAGCATCATCACCATCCTCTCCTACCAGGGAGTCCTTATGCTAGTCTCTTTTTTTCTAGTCTTTTCTTAGGATTCCAAAACTTGGCCTTTCTTTCTCACTTCATTCGTACGCATTTGTTATTTTCATCTATTCCCAGATGAAGTGGGTTTTAACTGTTCTCTGTTACTTAAGCCTCAGGACCCTACATTACATATTCCACACTAGAGACACAATGCTCTTTCCAAAACATTGATATTTTCAGATTACTCTACTTAAATAACTGTCAATACCCTCCCATATACCACCCTAAATTTGGATTGTTTGAATAATATGGACTTGTTATATATTGTGGTACACTATAGTTTTTCCTACAACTACAATATACTTCTTCTTCTTATTTTTTTTTTTTTAGATTTATTTGTCAGAAAGAGAGGTAAGCAAGCAGGGTAAGAGGCAGGCAGAGGGGGAGGAAGGCTCCACACTGAGCAAGGAGCCTGACACAGGGCTCTATCATAGAATCCTAGGATCATGACCTGAGCCAAAGGCAGATGTTTAACTGACTGAGCCACCCAGGCTTCCCTACAGTATACTTTCTATTTAACACAACTTTGTGGTGATAAATTTATATATTTCATTTATTTGATTAATTTTATAACTGCCTTATAAGATGAAGAACAGATGATTTAAAATATATATGCATTATTTTTTTTATAAATATATAATGTATTATTAGCCCCAGGGGTACAGGTCTGTGAATTGCCAGGTTTACACACTTCACAGCACTCACCATATCACATACCCTCCCCAATGTCCATAACCCCACCACCCTCTCCTTACCCGCCTCCCCCGGCCACACTCAGTTTGTTTTGTGACATTAAGAATCTCTTATGGTTTGTCTCCCTCCCAAACCCATCTTGTTTCATTTATTCTTTTCCTACCCCCCAAACCCCTCCACCCATTGCATCTCCACTTCCTCATATCAGGGAGATCATATGATAGTTGTCTTCCTCCGATTGACTTATTTCACTAAGCATAATACCTTCTAGCTCCATCCACATCATCACAAATGGGAAGATTTCATTTCTTTTGATGGCTGTATAGTATCCCATTGTGTATATATATATATATATATATATATATATATATATATATACACAAACACACACACATACCATATATATATACATATATATATGTGTATATATATATGTATATATATATACATATATATATATATATATACCACTTCTTCTTTATCCATTCATCTGTTGAGAGACATCTAGGTTCTTTCCTTAGTTTGGCTATTGTTGACATTGTTGCTATAAACATTCGGGTACACGTGCCCCTTTGGATCACTACGTTTGTATCTTTAGGGTAAATACCCAGTAGTGCAGTTGCTGGGTCATAAGGGAGCTCTATTTTCAATTTTTTGAGGAACCTCCATGCTGTTTTCCAGAGTGGTTGCACCAGCTTGCATTTCCACCAACAGGGTAGGAGGGTTCCCCTTTCTCTGCATCATCACCAGCACCTATCATTTCCTGACTTGTTAACTTTAGCCATTCTGACTGGTGTGAAGTGGTATCTCATTGTGCTTTTGATCTGTATTTCCTTGATGCTGAGTGATGTGGAGCACTTTTTCATGTGTCTGTTAGCTATGTGGATGTCTTCGTTGCAGAAATGTCTGTTCATGTCCTCTGCCCATTTCTTGATTGGATTATTTGTTGTTTGGGTGTTGAGTTTGCTAAGCTCTTTATAGATTTTGGATACTAGCCCTTTATCTGATATGTCATTTGCAAATATCTTCTCCCACTCTGTCAGCTGTCTTTTGGTTTTGTTGACTGTTTCCTTTGATGTGCAAAAGCTTTTGATCTTCATGAAGTCCCAATAGTTCATTTTTGCCCTTGCTTCCCTTGCCTTTGGCGATGTTCCTAGGAAGAGGTTGCTGTGGCTGAGGTCGAAGAGGTTGCTGCCTGTTCTCCTCAAGGATTTTGATGGATTCCTTTCTCACATTGAGGTCCTTCATCCATTTTGAGTCTATTTTTGTGTGTGGTGTAAGGAAATGGTCCAATTTCATTTTTCTGCATGTTGCTGTCCAATTTTCCCAACACAACTTGTTGAAGAGACTGTCTTTTTTCCATTGGACATTCTTTCCTGCTTTGTTGAAGTTTAGTTGACCATAGAGCTGAAGGTCTATTTCCGGGTTCTCTATTCTATTCCATTGATCTATGTGTCTGTTTTTGTGCCAGTACCATGCTGTCTTGATAATGACAGCTTTGTAATAGAGCTTGAAGTCCGGAATTGTGATGCCACCAACTTTGGCTTTCTTTTTCAATATTCCTTTGGCTATTCGAGGTCTTTTCTGGTTCCATATAAATTTTAGGATTATTTGTTCCATTTCTTTGTAAAAACTGGATGGGACTTTGATAGGGATTGCAGTAAATGTGTAGGTTGCTTTAGGTAGCGTAGACATTTTCACAATATTTGTTCTTCCAATCCAGGAGCATGAAATATTTTTCCATTTCTTTGTGTCTTCCTTAATTTCTTTCAAAAATACTTTATAGTTTTCCAGGTATAGATTCTTTGCCTCTTTTGTTAAGTTAATTCCTAGGTATCTTATGGTTTTGGGTGCAATTGTAAGTGGGTTTGACTCCTTAATTTCTCGTTCTTCTGTCTTGTTGGTGTAAAGAAATGCAACTGATTCCTGTGCATTGATTTTATGTCCTGACACTTTACTGAATTCCTGTACAAGTTCTAGCAGACTTGGAGTGGAGTCTTTTGGGTTTTCCATGTAAAATATCATATCATCTGCAAAGAGTGAGAGTTTGACTTCTTCTTTGCTCATTTGGATGACTTTAATTTCTTTCTGTTGTCTGATTGCTGAGGCTAGGACTTCTAGTATTATGTTGAATAGCAGTGATGATAAGGGACATCCCTGCCATGTTTCTGACCTTAGCAGAAAAGCTCTCAGTTTTTCTCCATTGAGAATGCTATTTGTGGTGGGTTTTTCATAGATGGCTTTGATAATATTGAGGTACGTGCCCTCTATCCCTAAACTTTGAAGAGTTTTGATCAGGAAGGGAAGGAATCCCAATTATTTTAATATTGTTTCATTTTATGATATCATTTATCTCTTGAATTCTCCCCTTGTTTCCCAATAGTTGTTCATTTCTCTTTTGCTCAGCTTCTTTATTCTCCATCATTTGGTCTTCTATTTTACTAATTCTCTTTTCTGCCTCATTTATCCTAGCAGTAATAGCCTCCATTTTTTATTGCACCTCATTAATAGCTTTTTTTATTTCAACTTGGCTAGATTTCAGTTCTTTCATTTCTGCAGAAAAGGATTTTATTTCTCCAGAAAGGGATTCTCTAAAATCTTCCATGTCTTTTTCGAGCCCAGTTAGCACCTTGATAATTGTGATTCTGAACTCTCGATCTTACATATTACCCATGTCTGTATTAATTAGGTCCATAGCCTTCAGTACTGCCTCTTGTTTCTTGTTTTTTTTTGTTTGTTTATTTGTTTGTTTGTTTTGTTTTGTTTTTGTGGTGAGGTTTTCCATCTTCTCATTTTGTCCAGATAAGAATATATGAAGGAGAAAATAAAATACTAAAATGGTGGGAAAGACCCCAGGAAAATGTGCTTTAAGCAAATCAGAAGAGACCCCAAATTGTGGAGGGGGGGGAAGAGGGAAAACAGAAGTTCAGAAAAAAAAAAACCTTAAAAAAAGAAAACAAATAAAGAAAAAATATTAAAAAAAGTATATTATACTGGTGACTAGAACAGGGTTACCCACTTAATTTTGGGAGTATTTTGGTCTCTTAGAAGAAACTACCTCCCCATATTTTAAAGAATGAAAAACGTATATAAGGGTAAATAAAATGAAGGGATGGAGTATTGCTATAGAGATGAATTTTTTTTTTTTTTAATTTCTAATAAAGGAGTTGATAAGGTATGTTGGTTGGGAGAATAAAGAAAAAGAAGGTGGAGAGAATTTGCTCGGGCTGGAGACTAGAACAAGCCTGGTGCTAGATTTAGGGTGTATTTTGATCTATTAGAAGAAATTATACCCCAAATTTTTTAGAAGAAAAAACCCTATGTGTATACAAAAAATAAAGTTAGATACAATGAAGGATAAAATATCACTATAATAATGAAGGTTCAAAAAATATTATTATTTGTTTTATGAAAGGTGATGTTAAGGTAAACTAGTTAAAAAACTTTAAAGAAGAAAAGGTAAAAGTTAAAAAAAGAACTTAGCAGGAGAAAAAAAATAAAATAAAAAAAAAGTAACTTTGCAGACTAAAGAATCATGGGAGAAAACCATGAATTCCATGCTTTGTTTTCTCCTCGTTTAGAATTCCGCTGTTCTCCTTGTCAAGTGAACTTGGTCTTGGCTGGATTTCTTGTTGATCTTCTGGGGGAGGGGCCTGTTTTAGTGATTCTCAAGTGTCTTTCCCCAAGGCAGAATTGCACTGCCCTTACCAGGGGCCAGGCTAAGTAATCAGCTCAGGTTCCCTTTCAGGAGCTTTGTTTCCTGAAGGCTTTCTGTAGAGTTCCAGAGGACAGGAATGAAAATGGCAGCCTCCCAATCCCTGGCTGGGAAAAGTCAAGAGCTCAGGGGCCCACACCTCTGTGCACCCTCAGAGAAAAGCGCTCAATCACTCCCATCTCCCCAGCCTCTGGCTGTGCTCTGAGCTCTCCCAGCCTGTGACCAAGCATCTCTGTCTCTGGCAAACAGCTCCACCTGGAGTCTCCAAGCCCCACAGATCCCTGAGCTCTTCCAGGGGGCATCTTCCGGATCTTGTGGGTACCCCACTAACAGAGCAGTGGCTTGTGCCATGGATTATGGTTCAAGGTAGCCCTGATTTGAGAGCTCACTCATCAGCTCTGTCTCTGTAGCTGGCTTCCTTGCTCTAATGCCTGCAAGCTCTGTGACACTCAGACACCCCTGGTCCTTCTGTGACCTCGTGGGACTTGGGGCCATGCTTTCCCCATGTGGGCTTCACCCAAGTCTAGCTTCTGGAGTGATGTTCCTCAGTGGAGCATACTTTTAAAAGTTCTGATTTTGTGCTCCATTGCTCCACCGCTTGCCGGGAGCCGGGCCCTCCCCCGCGGTCTATCTTCCTTTCTCTTTGGATTCACTTCTCTTTCAGTCCTACCTTTCAGAAAGTGGTTGATTTTCTGTTTCTAGAATTGTTGCTCTTCTTATCTTCGATCTCCTATTGGATTTGTAGGTGTTCAGAATGGTTTGATAAGCTATCTAGCTGATCTCCTGCTACCTGATGTCATCTCAGACTGCTACTTCTCTGCCATCTTGACTCCTCTCCCTGCATTAATTTTAAGTAAAATACTTATTTTTAAAAAACATTGAATGTACATACAAATTCCCAAAGACAACTATAATTCTACCATCCTGAGATACCAAATATAGAACCTGTACTGTAATTTTTCCAGTCTCGTAGGCATACTTTTATTTTCCAACAAAGACAATCTCAAAATAAAATGTATTATAACCTGTTTTTAAAAGCAATGTCTCAAATGTTATCTCATGTGATTAAATGTTCTTTTGTAAAAGATTATTTAATACTTACATAAAATGCAATAACATGATCAAGTACTTTAAGAATTCTCAAGGTATGAACAAAACAGTGGTAATTTTTATGGATGCCTTTGTAATTATTTATTATTACCATTGAAATAATACAAACACATTTTCTATTTTACTTCGTGTCAGTTAACAATATTTACGCAGTTAAAAAAAAAAAAACCTTCATTTTCACATAGTTTCCCAGTCATTCAGATGTGTATATGAGAATATTGTATTTTTATTTAGTTCATCCATGAAGAATTAGGGAACTCATGATGACATAAAACAAAAAAAATTATATGGTCTTTAACCCATATGAGATTGCATTCATTCTGAAGATATAAGAAAGGCATACTTGTAATTGGAAAGAGCAATACAGAGCTGCAGGTAATGAAGTATCAAATGTGTGAGGAATGCAGCAAATGCTGTGAATATTCAGAGGAGTGAGACATCACTGTGTTCCAGAGGAGTCAAGACAGATTTGGAGAAGGGCATAAGATTTGAGAAGAGGCTTAAATGACAACCAACATATGAACAGAGGGAGAGGTATGGAGAGAGCATGCCAGGTTAACCTGCTCAACAGTTTCACATATATGATGTATTTGGTGTGTTTGGAGATATATAATGTTGTTATCACCAAGCATAAGTTGCTCATAGTGCTTTTTTTTTTAATTTTATTCATTTATTTATTTGACCAACAGAAAGTAAGCAGAAGAAGGAGGGCAGTAGGCAGAGGGAGAGGGAAAATCAGGCTTGATTCCAGATCTCCAGTAGTGTGACCTGAGCCAAAAGCTGATGTTTAACCCACTGAGCCAGCTAGGTGCCCCTTTTTTGTTTAAAAAACATACAGCTTAGTCTTCTCAAAAGATCTGTTCAATTTCATTGAAGAAATAATAACCTCATTAAACATGAGGTTTTTTTCATCCCAAACTCAAAATTTCCTCTCATATCTTTAGGTATTGTCAACTTTCCCTTGTTTTAGAAAACGGTTTGCACATTTCTGTCCTCCATGCACTCTCCATCCCAGCCTTTGAATCCATTTCCTCATGCCTCCTCTGAGACCACTCTTCCTGAAGCTTTCAGCAGTGCCTGTTTGTCTCTCTTTGTTATTGACTTATTTTGTTCTATATGTTTCTTTTAAGCAGCTATAAGCTCTTTTAATTTGATACATTCAAACTGTGACTTTTAAACATAAAATTGTTTCCAACTTACTGCTAACCATTTGCTCAATAACAGCTTAAAATCTAGGTTATTCAGCAAAAAATACTCTTCTTTAAACAAGTATCATCATATTACCTGTATAAAAGACAAACGCCATTCCACAAAACTACCTTTAAAATTGGAAACATTAAAAAAAAATGGAAACATTTGGCAATGGTGTGTAGGTTGCTGCCATTTGCCAGTTGCAGATATTAATGCACCATTTGGAAGGGATGGGGAAAGGAAATACCTATTTTATAGTGAAAAATAAGTTATCTTTTCAGCTTTTTTAACAAGCATGGTGGTAGACACTAGGTTGGACATAATGCCATATATATCATAATCTTCAGATTCCAAAGACTTACTCTTACTCATTTTTTTAACTCATAAAATCAATGAACTTGTCTAGGTCTTTAATCTGCATTATTTGACAGGGGTCTACCTGTCATTTCAAATCTTTGTCTTTGGTTTCCACAAGGCCACACCATTCTAGTTTGCCTCTTATGACCAATAACTCCTCTAATCCTTAAAAGTTTTTGTTTTTCATTTTTTTGTTTTGTTCTGTTTTCATGCTACAAAAACAATTTTCAACCTCTACTTTTTATCTCGTCATTCAGTAAATTAGTGTATTCCCATAAATAAAGCCCCTCTCTATATAACTGAATTTCAAATACTCCTTTCTAAACTTATGTTGTATTCTAATTTCTCACCTTTCTTATTGCATACTGTACAGTTTATTATGGTGCTTCTATTAAGTATAATCAGAGTTCTCACACAATTTATCATTTAACCCATCATATATTTAATAAATTATTTTCAATAATCCTTATTAATAATTATATCTGGACAACAGATGTAAACCTGACTGATCCAGAAAAACTGGACATATGGTCATTATGATGTGGGAAACAAAGGCTAAAGAAAAAAAAATTAAATTTCCTTACTGCCTATATCTCATTGACAAGTCCTTGAAACAGATAGAGTTACCGTCTCTGGGAGCTTAGTTGTTTCAATGCTAATACTATTCTAAGGGCAAAAGGCATTCTTAGCTTAACACTTTCTCAACTTCCCAGAATCCTATAAGTCTACTCTAACATATAAAAATTCCTTTGGGAACTTCCTTCATCTGAGCCCCAGAATATATGTTGACAATCATCCCCCAAGCATATGACCCATCAATATACATTTGAAGGGTCTCATGACTATAGTTTTCCTAGACAGTAATAAATGACATTTGTCTAACAATAGCTAGTTCCTTCAAGGTCTTGGAAACCTTGCTTCCAAAATGTCTTAGAAACTTATGTTGTCCCAAACCCCCTCCCAACTCGGAAGTACACAATAGACCATTCCCCTGGGGCCTGTGCTTAATAAAACCACCTTTTTGCACTGAAGACACCTCAAGAATTTTTTCTTGGCCGTCAGGTCTGTACCCTAGCATTTTCTATATCAGTTCTACCTAAAATTTATCATCTCCACCAACCAACCTGTCTCCGGGTTGTACACTTCTCTTAATTGTAACATAATACTTCTATAACCATGGCATTTAATTTACTGGGCACAATTATTGATCTTTTTCAAGGCCAATAACTTTTTCTTTTCCAAGATGCATTACTTATTTTTCATTAGGGCCATGTTACCCGGAGTATGGAATATGAAAATGGCCTCCTCACTGGCTTTGCAGCCTCTAGTCTCTTCCTACCTGCAATGGATCATTTTTAAACTCTCATATTAACTGTATTCATCAGACTTATTTTGAGGGAAGCTGAAAATTTTTTAAAAATTAGTTATAGCTTACAGATTAAATTTCAAATCTGTTTTGTCATTTAAAAATATTTGGCAAGGGCAACTGAGTGGCTCAGTTGGTTGAGTGTCTGACTCTTAATTTCTTCTTAGGTCATGATCTCAGGGTACTGGATCAGCCCTGTGTCAGACTCCACATTCAGTGCAGAATTTGCTTGGGTTTCCTCTCTCCCTCTTTCTCAACCCCTTCCCCACCTTGCACTCTCTCTCTCTGAATAAATAAAATCTTTAAAAAAATGGCAACATGCTAAAACATGTTTTGGCTTTATTTTTAGTTGCATTTGTTTTTATTATCTTTCCCTCCAATATAAATCTCTGGTCCTATTGTTGTCATGCAAACACAGCTTGAGGGCCCATAAGTCCACAATTTTGTATACAGTATCTCAAATTCCTCATCAAAGCTTTCCTGTCATCTTTAATAAGTCACCTCTCCCTTTCCTAGAATTTCGGTAGTGTATATTGCACATAACACATCATGTCATAAGTTATTTATTACTAATTTTGTTAATATCTTACCTTGAAGCATCTGGGTTCAGTAACGTTTTCTAATGCATCTGCTTATACTTTTATCTCACAATCATTGAATGATTATCCAGATAACAAAGTTACAAGAAAAGAGGATGTGAGAGCAATCTGGCTGCAACATCTGTCACCCTATTGATCCTAAGTGTTGATTTGGCTGATCTGGCTGCGTAGGTGGTGTCCCTTTCCTCTCTCACAGCTACATGTGTGTCCCTCCCAATGCTGTGCCCTTCGTTGAAGAGGATGACCTTCCCAGACAGAGGAGAGGACCATTCTTTGGTCAAGGGTATAAGAATAACTGTGCTCCCCTGTTAGAACCTCCAAACAAGCTCTCAGTTCCATTTGTAGGAGAAGGTAGGGTAGTAAGCTTCCAAGAATCCAGACACATCCAAATGAGGTGCTGCATGAGGCAGTCTGCCTTTCTCAAAAAAAAAAAAAAAAAAAGGAAAAAAAAAAGGGGAAAAAAAAAAAAAAAAAAAGGAAAGGAAAAAAAGAACACCTGTTGAATTAAATAGATGATAGAAGTACATGAAATGAATATTTTGGAAAAATATTTTTATACTGAAATCTATTGATTACTTACTTCTGGATAAGAAACACATCAGATCTATACAGGGTGCAAATACAAGGATGCCAATCAAAGTTGTACATAATAAATGCTCTTTAGTATTTGTGAGTGCTCTGATAATTACATTTAATTCAGGTGCTGTGATGGAATAGTATAAACTGAAGACTCACAGGAAACAATGCCAGAAGAGCAATCAGATGTTCTGTCCAAAGACGAATATTTAACAATAATAAAAACAACAGCATCCTCAAATAAAGACAAATTTATTTTGGTATAATGATTTCTAATCATTATGTGCTCCAGTTTTGAAGTAATGTGTTTTGGCAGCAGAGGGATGGTAGTGGAACACTAGGATATAAAGTGAGGGCACTGTATCTAATTTTAGAGCTAAAATTTCACTTGCCTATTAGTTCATGTACAGATGAGTTGTTATGCTGTAAGAAAAATCAATGGTGCATTTGGAAACTGCATTTCAACTGAAAAGAAAGAAGGTCATAACCTGGAAGGCAAGATTTATAGTAACAAAGATTAAGTACTAAGGTTAATTTTCAGTTTTCCCATTGGCTTAGTGAATAAGAATCTTTAAGTGGTAGTAAGAATATTGTTTCTTGGAAGGAATATTATATCTGATTTCTTATGCTTCCATGAACAAGTAAATCATGCAATTTAATGCTTCAGTTGATGCAAATTATAGTAGCTGAACATTCTTTTTTCTTACTAAACCCTAAAAATAAAAGAGTGAAATTATTTTCCTAAAGGGAATTTGCTAAAATACCACATGGCTTTAGCAAGTCAGTCAGTTTTGGTCAAAGCCTATTCCTATATTTTTGTTTGGTGATGTTTTTAAGTAAGTGTGACTATTACTTCTTTTATAGGTGACAGTTATAAAATAGGCAAAAATTTAGACCAGTTATTTTAATTGAGTTTATTCATAAATATCTTAAGAATCTAGTATTAAAATATGACCTAAAGTGTTTTTTTTTTCTTTTTCATAGAAACATATTTTAAAATTAAAAGCACATTTTTGGCTTATTTCATAATAAAGAATTGATAATTTTGATCATTTAACTCTGATTCTTCTGGTTAATGATAATTATGTGCTTTGTAAAACTAGTTCTTTAGGGGTGCCTGGGTGGCTCAGTGGGTTAAAGCCTCTGCCTTCAGCTCAGGTCATGATCCCAGGGTCCTGCGATTGAGCCCCGCATCGGGCTCTCTCCTCAGTGGGGAGCCTGCTTCCTCCTCTCTCTCTCTCTGCCTGCCTCTCTGTCTACTTGTGATCCCTGTCTGTCAAATAAATAAATAAAGTCTTAAAAAAAAACAAAAAAAAACTAGTTCTTTAATTTTGTATAGATTACTTTGTATTAGTAGGCGTCTAAATTCCATCTGGTCTCTAGAATTTTGAGTGCTATATATATTTTTTAAGAATAAATAAATACAAAAAATTAACCATTTTAAAGTACAAAATTCAGTGGCATTTAGTCCATCCTCAATGTTGCACAACCACCATTTCTGTCTAGTTTCAGAATTTTTACATTATTCTAAAAGATGTAAGACTCTATACCCATTACATAGTTGGTTTCCAGCCCTAGCCCCAGCTCCTGGCAACCACCATTGTTTTTTTCTGTGTCTATGATTCTACCTAATCTGAATATTTCATATAAATAAAATCATACAAATGTGACCTTTTGTGTCTGGCTTCATTCATTTAATTTTTGAGGTTAATCCATGTTGTAGTATATATTGGAATTTAATTATTTTTATGGGTGAATAATCCATTTTATGTATATATTTTGTTCACTTGATCCATTCATTTGTTAGCAGACATTTAGCTTGTTTCCACTTCTGGCCATTGTGGGTACTATTTTTGTGAACATTGGTGTACAATTATTTGAAGACCTGTTTTCAGTTCTTTTGGGTTGAGTACTACTTTTGCTAGACCAATTATCCCTGTTTGCCTGGGACTGTGGGGTTTCCTAAGACATGGGTCTTTTGGCACTAAAGCTAGAATGGTGTCCAGAAAAATCAGGGGGGTTGAAATGGGGAACTCTTTCTGGATATTCCCAGGTAGAGTTATTTATAATAATCAGAAATAATACCTTAATTTCTACTACCTATAGGCTGTATTTCATTATAGTTTTTCTTTGCACTGGACCATGAGATCCTGGAGTCCATTTCATATTGAAGACTTTAAAGCATCTAGTTCAGTGCTTTATAGCCACTGCTTGATAACATTTTGGGGAGATTAAATTTCAGGAAGTTTTAATGAAAGTCTTAAAAAGTATTTGTGATGGAACTTATTGTTTAAGAACATGTACTTTAAAACCACACTGCCTGGGTTCATATGATAAGTTTAAAAAGTGCTGTCTAATGTAGTCCCATTACTCCATTAGGAAATGACACAGGGAGTAGAATCAATGCAGCCACTTGTGGTCTTAAACATGTCACATCCAGAAGGATGGTAATCTTAGAAGTGGAAATACTTGAGATTTCTTTATCTTTATTTAAAGTCAAATAGTTAGGGTTTGTGAGCATATGATTACAGTCCAACAATTTTCATATATCTATTTTTTAATGTATTAATTGCTGTGAAAGCACTGGAGAACCTGAAGCACTCTCCTCACATAGGGGTTGCTCACTCTACCTGAATCTTTGAGTCAGATCTGCTTTTGCAATATGTGTGTATATGGGCCTTAATGCACTCACTGTAATAAAAGCTAAATAACTCGAGGACCTGAGATAGAGATTATAAATCTGATTTGTATTTAGTATGTTGAGAATAGCTGCTATCCCATTGCTATTTGAAAAGCACATGAGACCAATATTTGGTCTTTTCTGTTCTTTATATACCAGAATAAAAAAGTACGTTTTCCTGGCATCAGCCTTTATTTAATTTTTATCTTGCTGTTGCACAATATATTGCTGAACTATTAATCTTTAAAAGTACTGAGAACGTGTTTTATTTGTGGATGACTAGAAAAGTCCTAGAAACACCATTAAAAAATGAAATGGCTTGACCAACTTACACTAATTCCTATAAAAAAAGTATTCATCTCAGTCTGCAATTCAAGTGCCAGGTTTCAGGACATTGCATTTTGAGTTGCTGATATAGAAGGGCTCAAAAGCCAGTGTTTTTAAGGGAAGCACAAGGATTTTAAACCATAGCACCATGACGCATGACACTGTAATCAAGAAACAATTCTCGATACACATTTTCAGTGAGATTCTTTCATACTATATGGTTCCCTCTGGAGGAGATGAAAGATGTTTTTCACAGAGAAAATGCCATGGCTAGTGAAGGAAATGTGTTTTACATAATTTGTAATTGCTAATATGATTCAGGTGCCTGCCTCAGATGAATTTGTGAAATAAAATCAGTTTTCTATAACATATGATCTAAACAGTTTATCAGATCAGCACATAGTAATGGAAGGTTATGGGGTAACTTTTAAAAGATCTTGACTCTTTTACGAAAAATAAATCATTCATTATATTGATATTTTCATTTTTAATCTTAAATTAAATAATATATAGTTCTGCAGAAATAGCATGTGATTATGTGAGGTCAAAAAATTGATTTTATATGAAACATTTTTCTAATTTTCTATGATTTTTCTAATTTAACTATAATAATTTTATATTTCAGCACCAATTTTGAAAAATTCTGACCCTAGAGTCTGTTCTCATACACTTCTGAACAACAAACTTAAACATATTGAGAAATATTTCCAGTTTACCATTGAGAGTTTTAATTTCTGAATGTGTTTACTATAGACTGAAACTTCTCTTCTACTGGGATTAAATTTACAGGAAGATAGGTGACTTTGTGCTAGCTCCTCTTCTTGCCTAGAGCAAATCTATAGGAACAGACTCTTACAAATAGAAAATGATTGGATTAATCTTAATTTATTCATCTTAACTATGTTGATGCAAATAGTTCATCTTACAACATTTTTTGCAAGTAATTATTCCTCTCTTGTATTCTTTAAAGACTATTTCATACAGTTATTTCACAGTGGACTCTCCTTTTGCTTTCTAAACTCTTCAGCAATATCTTTTTTTATCACATTTCACAGAGAAAATAAAAATTATTAAAAATGAATCCTGTTTTAAAAAAATGAATCCTGTTACCTTCTCCCTATCAAATGAATAAGTTCTCAGAATCTATACCCTTTTCTTTCTTTTTCTCTGGGTTTAATTTAAAGGCACAATATCTCTCTGTGAAGTGCCAGCCCCTCTCCGTGTCCTCTGGATTTTCTTACAAATTGACTTCTCAGGGACCTGAATTCTATTAGAAATCTCCTATCTCTCCTCAATCTTTA
The DNA here is from genome assembly GCA_003697995.1 of Taxidea taxus jeffersonii. Taxonomy (NCBI): domain Eukaryota; kingdom Metazoa; phylum Chordata; class Mammalia; order Carnivora; family Mustelidae; genus Taxidea; species Taxidea taxus. The sequence goes on from ML109056.1 coordinate 35,846, forward strand.
GTTGCTTCTTTATTAGGGTCCCCAGAATCATTTTTTAGATATGTTTTGGCAGCTTTAGTAGAAAACCAAATCAGAACAAGAAAAAACAAATCTTTATAGACAACACTCTGTCCAGCTAGCACCCTGTTTTTTCTACATAATTTTTCTACTACAATCCACATATGCATATAGGTTGAAAAACCAATTAAAAAAAAAACTTAATTTAGCTGGTGAAAACCTTATCTGACTTTAATTGACAAGTCTCTTTATAGTTTTACCTAACTTACCGTGACCATGTATTTTACTCAAGAAAAATTAATGGTATTTTTAACAAAATATTTGACTTGGGAATACTGTTAAGAAGTTACTGTGTGTCAGTTACATACAATTGGTGTTTCTTTACCTTGAATAAATTGAAATATTAAGAATTTCAAAACACACCTGACCCCCAAATTTCACATTGGGTACTGTGGATCTGTCCTTTCCTGCTTGGTTAAACTTTTCAAGATAGTTGCCCTCACATGCTATTTTCACTTTATCTTCTCCAATTCACAACACAGCTTAACTCCAGCCTTTTCTATTGAAACTATGCTTGCTAAGGTAACTGGTAATTTCCAAGTTGATAAATTCCAAGTGATGTATTCCACTTCTTTTCCCCCTTGATCTATGAGTACTGCTTGACTGAGTTCATCATTCCCTGTTTCCTGAAATATTCTTCTTTCTTGTCTTCCTCCTATTACTGGGGATTCTTTTCAGTCTGCTAAACAAGATTCTTCTCTACCCACCCTGTGAAGATTGGGGTCCCTTGTAATATTTTGTTATGCTATTATCATCCTACATTCTTTTTTTTTTTTAAGGATTTTATTTATTTGACAGAGAGAGATCATGTAGGCAGAGAGGCAGGCAGAAGAGAGGAGTAAGCAGGCTCCCTGCTGAGAGAGAGCCCAATGTGGAGCTGGATCCCAGGACCCTGAGATCATGACCTGAGCTGAAGGCAGAGGCTTAACCCACTGAGCCACCCAGGTGCCCCATCATTCTACATTCTTGAAATGTGAGTATATCATCCCCACACATTGTCTATCTTTCAAATAGTGATTCCCAAACATGTGTATTCAAACTCCACAGTTTTTGTTTGTGTAGTCCTACATAGACAGCTTGGTATGTGGTAGTCTCTCCTTGAATGTTATATTAGTATCTCAAACTTCTTCCTTTAACTTGCATTTTCTTACATAGACAGCTTGGTATGTGGTAGTCTCTCCTTGAATGTTATATTAGTATCTCAAAATTCTTCCTTTAACTTGCATTTTATTCCCTGCACCCTTCATCAACAGAATGAAACTAAACTAAAACTACTTTCTTTTTCTTCATTCATTAATTTGAAAAAAAATATCAAGTATTTTCTATAAGCTTAGCACTCTTCCAGGCACTAAGAATATATCAGTGGAATAAATAATTGTGGTCTCTGCATGTAGAACACTAGATGGTTAAATTGTAAATTAAAATAAATTTAATATTTCCATCTTATTACTTATTATAAGGAGATGAAATAAAGGAAACAAGTTGCTGGGATACAGCAAATCTCTTGGTTTCGGTACTTGTGATGGGTGGGCTGAAAATACTTTTTTGAAGAGACAATATTGAAGCTAGGCTTTTGAGAGTGAGATGGGCCTGATGACAGCCATGATTGGGATGGGAAAGAGTCCTAAGTTGAATTACAAAAAGGAGGGCACTATGGTGAAAATAAGCTTCAATTAGACAAGAATAAATAAAATTTTGCACTTCTGTCTAGCAATAGATTGCATGTTTTAAAATTATTTAATGCCATTTGAAATGACAAATTGAACAACTTTGAACGACAATAGTACAGAGTTGAACTTCTTTCAGAAGTATTTCCTATGCTCCTTCCCCCATTTGTTTTCTTGACTAAAATCTATGATTTGTTACATTAGAATATTCTTGAAAAGAGAATGTCTTCTCAACATTTGAAAACTCATTAAAAGGAACAACTTAAAACTTTTCAGAATTTTTTCTTCTAAATTTTTTTTGAAAAAACTGTTAAAGCATCCTACTCATTTTATTTTTAAAGTATTCTCAGGTTGGTATGGAGCCTTTAACTAATCATTTTTTAATCATTAATTCCCACTTCTGAGTTGAAACAAAGGAAGATGACTACTCAAGATGATAATTTAAGGGATTTTTTTAAAAGATTTTATTTACTTATTTGAGTGAGCAAGAGAGAGAGAGGGAGAGAGTGATTATGAGAGAGGAGAGGGTCAGAGGGAAAAGCAGACTCTCCACTGAGTTGAGAGCCTGATCCAGGACTCAATCCTAGGACTCCAGGATCATGACCTGAGCTGAATGCAGTCATTTAGCCAACTGAGCCACCCAGATGTCCCACAGTTTTAGGGATTCTAAATGATGGATAAGATTTGGCTAATTATGATAAGTAGAAAAGTGCTGGAAAGTACAAGAAAACCTAACTATTTTAAGGGTAATTAATAATAATTCTCAATTTTTAATGTTTACCATGTGCCAACACTGTACTAAGTACTTCGAATATGTTATGCAACTAAATCCTGAAAACAATCTTATAAACTAGGTACCACCATTTCACAAATTTGCAATGGACTTAGGGATGTTAACTAGCTCATCTGAGATCACAGATGTAAGTGATAAAGCCAGGCTTCAAAATTCTATCTGTTTGACAGCAGATCCCATGGTCTTCAGTGTTATTTTTCATCTCCTTTATGTGAGTATGACATAAAAAGAACCATGACTTGAATCAGGTGCTCATGACCAAATATTGAGTACTTGTTACCTATGGGAGCACAAAATTTCTTTCTCAAAAACACAGACACATGAAAAGATGCTCAACCTCAGTGATCATCAGGGAAATACAAATAAAAATTACAATGAGATACCACCTCACACCTATTGGAATGGCTAAAATCAGCAACATGAGAAACAACAGGTCTTAACAAGAATTGCAAAGAAGGGGGGCCCTCTTTGACTGTTCATGGGAATATAAACTATTAGAGCTACCCTTGAAAACAGTATGGAGTTTCCTCAAAAAGTTAAACATAGAACTCTCCTACAATCTAGCAATTGCTATTTACCCCAGGATTACAAAAATGTTAATTCAAAGAGATACCTGTACCTTAAAATTTATAGCAGCATTTTCTAGATAGCCAAATTATGGAAACAACCCAGGTATCCATGGACTAATTAATGGATAAAGAAGAGGTGGTGTGTGTGTGTGTGTGTGTGTGTGTGTGTGTGTGATGGAATATTATTCAGCCATAAAAAGAATGAAATCTTGCCACTTACAATGACATGGATGGAGGTAGAGAGTATAATGCTAAGTGAAATAAGTCAGTCAGAGAAAGACAAATGTCCTATGATTTAACTTTAAGAAACAAAACAAATGAGCAAAAGGGAAAAAAAAAATAAAGAAACAGAGGCAAATCAAAAAACAAATTCTTACCTATGGAGAACAAACTGAGGGGACCAGAAGATAGGTGAGTGGGGGATGGGTAAAATAGGTTTTGGAAATTAGGAGTAGACTTATTTTGATGAGCACTGAGTAATGTATAGAATTCTTGAATCACTAAATTGTATACCTGAGACTACCCAGTATGCTAACTAGGTGGAATTGAAATGAAAACTTTTAAAAATAGTTTGAGGTTTGAAACATTGTATGTATGGTAAGATAACTCAATAGAGAAACTGGTATCAGATCTTATTTTGGCTGATTATTTAATAATTAAACCTTACTCTTCTCATGTAACCATATAATACAGGAAATAATAACTTTAATTAAAAGGTAGAGGGGACCATAGACTTTCTAATCCTGAATCATATTTCCATTTAATAAAACAAATAATATTTTTACATAGAAAGAAACTTCAATGTAAATGCAACAAAACACATTGGTATGAAGTACAGTGTTTTGCAGAGCATACAATCTATATTCTAATATGTAATGTCATTTACCTGGTTTATTAATTTCAGAACAGAGTCATTAATGATTTGAGACTCCAGAATGCATTCACCACTGCACCAGAACAAAAAGTACAACTAACATCAGCAGAAATGTCAGAGATATTAATGTGGCTTTTTTAAACCTCTAAAGTTGCTGACCTAGTTTTAATTGATAGTCTAAGATCCTAAGAAGAAAGGATTTGTGGCCTGAATTGGAGAAAATATTCTCTACAAAGCTGCAAGACAGAATCACTTAAATTCAGTGTTCCATTTTTGACTTGCTTTATAAGGTAATAAAAAAAATATGAGTAAAGTATAATGAAAAACAATTCTGCATTGACCTTGTATAGTGTCTAGCACAGCAATATGTAGTCAGTACTATATGCTCTTCTGGATGATTGCTTTTGTATAGAAATTGTTTTCCCCAACTTGGTGTATGCTTAGGACTTTCTCACCTAGTATTGGGAATAAGCCTAAATATTACTTTTTTAGGTAAGCCTTTCTCCTTAACTAAAATATTTAGTTAAGTATATTCCTATTATTCTCTGAAATAATAATATATTGGCCACCTAGAACTTCCCAAATTTTCATCTATTAACTTTTTTATTTATGGTATGTCTCTTTCACTAAAATCTAAATTTCATCATTGCCATATAACAGGTATGTAATACATATTTGCTAAATAAGTGCTAGTGGGTAATTATATACTTACACTAGATTTATGCTACACATGTCCTCAGAGCCTTACACTCTCATGAATGAGAAAAAACAAATCACTTAAGACAAATGACACATTTTTTAAAAGGATGTTTTCTGTTGTTATTCTGACATTCCTGGATTGTTTAAAAGATGTTAATATATGCTTCATACTTGGGGCACCTGGGTAGCCTAGTCAGTTAAACATCTGCTTTCAGCTCAGGTCATGATCTCAGAGTCCTGGGATCCAACCCAACATCCGGCTCTTTGCTCAGTGGGGAGTCTGCTTCTCTTCTTCCTCTGCCCTCTGCCTGCTTGTGCTCTCTCTCTCTCTCAAATAAATAAATAAAATCTCTCTCTCTCTCTCTCTATGTGTGTGTGTGTGTGTGTGTGTGTGAAGTATATATACGTATATACGACATACTCACCAAAACAGTGAATCATGTAAGCATAGCTCACCACTGGATTTTTTATTCAGTTTCTCAATAAAAGTTTGATTTATTTTATTAATGAGTTCACTTATGTTTCCATGATATTAACTGTCTCTAAATGAACATATTTAAAATTAACATTCAAGACGATAGTTTCAAGACTGTACTAAGGTTCTCAGGGAAATTCATAGAGGGCAAGAAATTCCACCTGGCTGAAATGCTCCATATTAGCTTAGTTAATAAAACTAAATATTTTTATTAATGTTAGCTTAGTATAAAACTAAAGATAAGTACTTTAATTAAAAACATAAATAAAAACAAATCCTCTCCATTCTACTGTCAGTTTATCTATGGAAAATATATTTTACTAATGGCAGTTATCTTTATGATCTTTTATACACAGATGTATAGATAAAACATTTTACATGCTTGGGTTTTATGGAGAAGTTATTTATTTATTTAGGAAATGTGATGTTTTATCATAACTTTGTCACAAACAATAAAGTTTATTACACTCTAAAATGTACTCGTTTATAGAATATTTTCAGTAAGGGAAAATAATAAATGCAGTGATTAGCATGTGAGGACTCCTCTGTTATTTGGTGAAGTGTTTCCTTCTTCAGTCTTTCCACAAAGTTGTTGAGAAAACTTCCCTAAGTATTTTTCTCTACTCCTGCATTTCTTTAAAAAGATTGCCAAGTGTTTGAAAAGTGATCTATTTATTCAAGCTTAATTGCATCTACTGTTTTAAAATGCCAGAGTATCCAAACCATTTGCCAGCATTCTTTTGTATAGTATTAATAATAGTGCTATAGAAATTGCAAATGAGAAAGCATGCTAAGGTAAATAGTATTACTGTGCCCCTAACCTGATTCTGAAGCTTCTTAACACAATTGTAATCTATCCAAGTACCTTTTAATTACTTGCAAGAGTTTATTTGAAAGTACTTAGTTGAATTGGTGTTTTTAGATTTAGAAAAAAGGTCAGTATAAAAACTTAAAAAAAAAAAACTTCTCAACCTTGAGTTGAGGAGTTTTACAGAATTTTCAAATTTTAATTAGGTATTACTTTGTTAACTGTGTTTAACTACTTGAACACAAGGAAAGTGAAGTGTTACATTGTAATACTTAAAATCATGTGAAATACACTTGAAATCATAACAGGGTCATTGCTTTATTATAGCTTCAAGTAAAGTTGTTTATGTTTTGTACTGTGCTGCCAAAAACATAAAATATAAAGTTTTAAAAATAAAGCAATGATATGGTACTAGAAAGATTTAAGATTTGCCAGCTTTTTTTTTTTTTAAGATTTTATTTATTTATTTGTTAGAGAGAGAGCGAGCGAGCACAGGCAGACAGAGAGGCAGGCAGAGGGAGAAGCAGGTTCCCTGCCGTGCAAGGAGCCCGATGTGGGACTCGATCCCAGGACGCTGGGATCATGACCTGAGCTGAAGGCAGCCGCTTAACCAACTGAGCCACCCAGGCGTCCCAAGATTTACCAGCTTTAAAATGGTGTTTACTAGTTATTTTGAATTGAACACAATTATAGCTATTTTGTATGTAATATAGTCATAAGTATTACCTGAGGGACATATGATTATGCTAGCAAAAAGTCTAGATTATTCAAGCAAAGTCTCATCCAGAAAGATACTCGAATATTCTCTTCATTTTTATAACAGAGGATTATACATTTGGCAAATATCCAATTTTCAGCTTTTGATACACCGCTGTGCAATAGCCATTTTAATTTATTTTCTAAAATATAGGCTTCAAAAAGTATCCTACATGCAATTGTTTAGATTACTAATGAATATGCTTAAGAATCTGAAAAACACATTTTTTTTAATTTAAGCTTTATTTAAACATATAATGTAACCCCACCACCCTCTCCCAACCCCTCTCCCCCCCACCCCCCTCAGTTTGTTTTATGACATTAAGAGTCTCTTTTGGTTTGTCTCCCTCCCGATCCCATCTTGTTTCATTTTTACTTTTCCTACCACCTTAACTCCCACCCCCATTGCATCTCCACTTCCTCATATCAGGGAGATCATGCAGCCATCAAAAGAAATGAAATCTTACCATTTGCGACGACATGGATGGAACTAGAGCATATTATGCTTAGCGAAATAAGTCAACTGGTGAAAAACACATTTTTTTAAAGATTTTATTTATTTATTTGACAGACAGAGATCACAAGTAGGCAGAAAGGCAGGCAGAGAAAGAGGAGGAAATCGGCTCCCCACTGAGCAGAGAGCCCCATGCATGCGGGGCTGGATCCCAGGACCCTGAAATCACGACCTGAGCCGAAGGCAGAGGCCCTAGCCCACTGAGCCACCCATGCGCCTCTGAAAAACACATTTGTGGTTATTTTTTGCCTTAAAAACTTAGACAAATTTGGGAAAATAAATTGAAAGATTGGGAGAGGGCTAATAGATATTTTGAAGTGGATTATATAGAAAGAATGGTAGTTTGAAAACAGCTCTAAATCACTGGTCAGTTTTCAAGTCTTCCCTGTCTTTCCTGTGTAGACCCAGTCACAATCCACCTCCTTGGGTGTCATCGTGGTAGTGGGGAAGATTGGTGTGGAGCTATTGATGGTTCTATAAAACTAGTATAGTACTTGTTCATAATCCTCTTCCTAGGGATATGCAATTTACATCAGTGGTTATTAACCTCACTGCAGAGTATTTGTGAAAATTTCCCAATTTATTTGCAAAATATTCTAGGAAATTAGGATTATCTGGGGGGAAAGATGGATACTTCTATCAGATTCATAAATGGCAGCCAAGATGCACCAAAAAGTGTTGAAAAACAGTGGAGAGTAAAAATAAACCATTTTTTTTTTAAAGGGAAAAGAACACTTATACTTCAAGAATCAAAACACCTTGTGCTTACATGCTTATACTTTTTGGCTTTCTTTGCTCATAAAATCATGGAATCATGGATCTGGAATAGATATTAAGAAAAAAAACTGCACTCAAATAATCTCAAAAATGAACAATAATGTTCCTTCAAGAGTTGGGAATTAAATTTAGCATCTTTCTTTATAGGATAATCCAGAATTCCTTGTGGTCTCAGAATGTCTTTTCTAGTGACTAGCATATGGAATTCTTTATTCCCTTTGACAACATTTTGCCTCACATTGCTTGTGGTAAAGAATCATTTAATCTATTCCCAAACATTTCTTTCCTATAGTAAACTCATGTAGTCACTATTCTTCACAACAGTTTTGTCTAATCTTTAATTGTCCACATTGTAGCCCTTTGGTGCTTTTTGAAGTGGGAGATACTCTACTATTACATGCATTTATAGAAAAATATTTTCTATACATTCCATGTGACTTTAAAAAGAATCAAATTTATGCCTTATTGTTTTACTCTAATAATTTTAAATAATAAATTTATAAACATTTATTTAAAATATTTCTTTGAATAGTTGTGCAAATTTTTATATCATATGATATAATCATGTCCCATCATCTAACACTAAAATGATTCACAAGTATCTCATGTTATTTCTATCTTAACTGGTCTCATTTCTACCTTTTTTTCTGACAGAACTCATTTTGTCTGATGCTTTACACATTCCTTTGCTTAACCAATTATGATAGTTTGCCCCTCTTTTATACATACAGTTAACTCGATTTAGTCTTCTCTTTCTTGAGTTCACTGTATATCTAAGGTACTTCTTTTGCTAATTATAACATGTCTAAATTTTATCAAAATTAAATTCTCAAAAAAGAATTTTTAATCATTTTTAAAAATCTAAACATTCAGCGTTCTAACAGTTTTTAGCCATCATAGTGTTTTGGACTATTAGTACATTAAATCATCAATTATTTAATAAATAAATTTATTATTAATAAAATAAATTAACAATGGCCTGATTGTTGAAAGGCATTTGTGGCATATTTTATCAGGTTGATTATATTTACTGGTTAACCATAATCAAATTAAGTTATCAGACAATGTAGGTGGAGCCTTATTTGGACATGTTCAGCCTAAAAGTGGATAAAGTCAGAGATCTAGACTTGATGATAATAATCTATATTTAATTTTAAAGGCAAACAATGAACCATATATCATATTTCCTATCAAATGGAATAAGCATCTAATGATGTTTCTAATATATAATAGCATTTCTTCTGAAGGTAAGTTAAACATTATTAACACCTTGTTTAAACAAACAAAAATTTCATAGTGGTCAGTTTCATGCATACAAACATAACTGGTGAATCTATGTTTCATTTTTGTACACACAGAATAATTGATTTTCAAAATTCCTTCCTCCATTTTTTTTTCTGTTTATAGCCCAACAACAGAGTTACAAGAGCTGGAGATAGCTAGTTCATTTTTCCTATAGACCTCTTATTAAAATGCATATCTTACTTTGAAAGGATTGATTATAATGGTCATTGCAAACTTGGCTAAGGACATATGCTGATGAGGATGTAACTTGGCAAAGTCACCAAATTAATAGCTTTACAAGATGATTATCATGAGCAGTATTAATGTGCAGAAGTTTTATTAATTTACAAGAGGCTTTTTTGTGTTTGATAAGAGTCAAAGAAAAATGTTTTATCTTAATATTTTCTTCATTTAGTTTAAAATGAGATGTAGGGAGACATATGTAAACAGAAAAAAAAAAGAGAGGCTCATCAAACACTCATTATTAAAAAAAAAAATCAAAGGTAGTCATGAAAGCCATAAAATTTCCTTTTATATAAAGTCAGTTTTCCATTATCTCTGGCATCACTGATCACTATACAGGTGAGGTTATTGCTTTTTCAGTTTTATTAATAAACCTATTAGTACATAAATAGCCTTCTGGCCTCTCCTAAACAAATGGAAAATGAAATCATTTCATTATCCCCAGGGTTTCATGCACTCCTGGTTATAGAACTCTCCCTGAAGGAATGGCTCTGTTTACAAGAAGATGTTTATCTTGAAGACTTTTCAAATTGGATTCTGTTTTTTTTTTTTTTTGTATTCTTTAGATTTTATAACCAGAACTGTAATATTATTTGAAGCCTTGCTCTATTTTATGAAAAATATCTTAAAAAATATTAGAGGCAATTCCAAAAAAGGATAAAGCATGAGTCCTGTCAAGTTGCAAAACTTCAAGAAGAAGAAATATGAGAATAGGCATTTTGGTGTCAAAGATGGGCATTTTATTATACTGCAGTGATATTTCATAGCAGTTGAATGTTTTAATTTTCAAATGGCCTTCAAAGTAAGAAAATAGGAAAGCACCAACTATCTGCCAGGCCTAATAACATGTTCTAGGTAGCGAAAGATAAATAGCACATATCTCATTCATTCATTTATTCATACTCAGATAGGCCTAACTCTTCTGCAACCAAGAAGGTACTTGTCACTTTCCCTAAAGCCCCAGAATAATTCCTTAAGCTTTACATACAGAAGATAATACTTTATTGCCACAAACTGGTTTGTTCCATTCACTGCTGCTTGGTGCCCTGTAACTGCTTTATTATAGCAAGCTAGCATTAATTGAATATCTATTTAACATACTGAATTTCAGAGGACTCAATGACCCTGAAAGGAAACAAGCAAGTAAAAAAAAAAATGAGTAAGTGAAAAAGCAGGGATCTAAAGAATAGGCTTGCTAGCTGATCTGCCACTTATAAGAAATGTAAACTGTTAGTTGGTTGGATGATAAAGAGTGATGGAATAGGACAAGGAGATCATTATAATTAACCAGTCCCACACTTCATGCTTTGGTATAGATAGTTTGAAATGATTACAGACAAACCACTCTTGTGAATTATTTCAAAGTAAATGGACAATCTTCAGGTCTGCAATGACAGTGCCCAGTTCAGCACTTGACAGATGAAATGCACTAAAATTTTTGTTAACCAAATGAATTTATTTGTGAATAAAAATGAATATAACCTAGAATCTAGAGGGTGACACTTTTCCATTACAATACAGTTCATTTCAGCATATTTATTGAGGAATCTTTGTATTTAGAATACTTTATTTCTCTGTATAGGTAACTTAAACCAATAAAATGCCTGAAAGAATTGTTTAAAATTATTGAATTCTAAATGAAAAGCTGTAATACGTAACATGGAAATGAAAAGACACAAAGTAAAGAGTAACACATGCTTGACATGGCTTTATCTAAACATTCAGATAGATTTTGCCAAATGTGTGCTTTAGGTTCCTATTCTGTATCAAAAATAAAATAAATCAGTTATCTCTATGAAATTTCTACAAAACTGAAGGGAAGATATCAAGGTTTTTCCTTAGAAAAGTTAGGGGATGCACTTCCTAAGGTTAGGTAAAGAATTCTTTAAAAATTGTTCAAGAACATTTATTAGTTTTTTTATTAAAGTTAATGAAAAAGTGGGGTGGTACCTCCTGACGGTGCATGGGAGAAGAATGAGGCACAAACAAGTCAGCTGTAAGAGAATGGGAGCAGGGGGCAATAGTAGAAAAGACTGTCGCCCCGAACAACTCCTCAGTCTCATATTTATTAGAAAGTGAGTAACAACCAACAAAGAAGCTGGAGTAGATTACACATTGACCCCAAATCTTATAGATATATAAGAAGAAAGGCAAAATATGTCTGGTCACCTAGTACATGGCCTATAGTAAGCAAGCTCAAACTAAAGGATTGTCTGACTAACTGCTGATGCTCTCCAGGGAAGGGGAGATAATGGAAAAGTGAAGCACGTGGCTTACACCCTGAGTGAGCCGGGCATCCCCTGCTGCTTGGCTTCACGGGTATATATCATCCTTTCCTCCAGAGTCCTGTTGCCAGTACATGCTTTTCTTAAGGCTACATCTAAGGATGCTTGGTGACTAGTATAATTTCTCATGGGTTATATTTTAAGCAGTATGTTGTTCTGAGGGACAGCTACAGGGGTCATAAAAAGGAGCTTATGTACCCATGAAAATTCATAAACACTTACAATAATTGCTTTTAAGAGTGTACAACTATTAAATGCCAGATATATAATTGAAAATAAGAAAAATAAAACAATTTAAGTACCTGAAAACCATTTAAATTGTGATTGAAGATAATATGAATATATCCTATTCACTTTCTGGCATATGGGGTATTTTGCTATTTATGTACATTAGTATAAAGGTTCACTTAAGAACCACAACTGAGTAGCCTCCTGGTTGCCTTTCTAGGTTCTTATACCTGCTTAGAAGAACTATTGTGGTTTTTTTGTGTCCACATTTGATCAAGAAGAAGGCTGAGTAAGTGGTGTGATTTGAGACATTCACACTTACATAATAATGATAGTTTACTATATATGAACAAAAATTTCATTTTTCATTTCTAAATATGTACTCTCAGAATTCAAGGTCCAAGTTTCTTTAGTTCTTTTTGTAGAATGCTTTCATATCCATTTCTCAATTTTCCTATTTTTCTGAAAGGTGCTACCTCCTGAATCTAGAAGGGACATGATTCATTGAAATGGCAATTTACCGAATGTTCAGTGATTCCGTTTACTTATCACTATTCCTTTTAGAATGCCCCTAAGAGACACAGTGCTTCATTTTCTAGTCCCAACGGACAGCAGGCAATTTATGCATAATAACTATCTGTTACATTTCTCTAACACATTCACTTTGCTTGTAAATAATATTTGTGTTTTAGATGTGAGAATGTTTACCAGGAGATTAACAATTTGCAGAAGCCCTGACATAGCTGATCTAAAATAATATCGTTCAATTTGAAAAGCTATAATTTCAAGAGATACAGTTTACACTGCTCTTCTTAGTTAAGGTAGGATAAAGCAACCTTCCTGTCAGAGATGATTGGATAATGTGATACATTACCTGATTACAAAATGATTCTGGAAAAACAACCCATTTCTCTATATTAATCTGACTTGTTTAGTGTCCTCCCTCTCTCTGAATTCAGATGAGGTGCTCTGCACCAACCTAATTCTTTTTTATGTGTGTTGGCTGGTTTGTTGTTTTTTTGTTTTTTTGTTTTTTTGGTAAAGCAATTTTCTCTAAACTTCTTAAATGATGACAGTTTTGCAAAGTTCTGAATAGTTCTTCAAATGTCTTGAATTTTAATTTGCTGCATTTTTCTTCATGACAATATGTGTGGGTCGTAAGAAGAAATTGAAAAACATGTAACTTGGTGGGTTTCAGTAATATGTAACAATGTTTTTATACAGCTAATATTGCTCTGCATTTATATGACAACTTTTATTGGTAGCTTCAAAAGGTTTTTAATTTTTTTATAAAAGGAAATTAGAGACACAGATAAAATAAACCATTCAATTTTACCCAGTGAAGAAATGCCAAATAATAGCCAAATGTCTTTTCTGTGATTTTTAAATGTTCCATTGAGGATGGTAGAAATCACTTGTCAATTGCCAAATACTAGAACTTTCATATGATAAAAATGTTCCCAATCTCTAAGAATCATAAATTACATTTTATAAGATTTAAGTAATTGTCCTTTTATCCATTATACAAATTGAACACTCAGATCTCTTCTCAGTGTCACTCAATACACTGTATATTGCCTTGCCAGTAGAATGCCCAATAAGGATAGTGATGTTATTCCCTTGATAGGTTTGTTGCTGTTGGAATATTTTTACCCAGGATCCTAGTTGTTTGCTCCAGCTTTTCCAGTGATACAAGTGAAAAGCCAAATAGAGTTTATTCACACCCCATAATGTAGACTTTTTGTCTCAAAGGATATTTTAATGGCCATATAGTGCAACTCTCTCAATCCATGAATATGGAAACTGAGGTGCAGAAAGATTGGTGGATTTTCTCTTAATCAAAGAGGAAATTAATGGCAGGACTGTAAATTCAAAGTGTATTCTTTATGTTGCATTTCAAGAATACAAATGTCCCCGTTCCTTTTTTCCCATCATCATTTAATTAAACCTGGACCAATGTCATCATATTGCAAAAAAGCTGTTTTGTTTGTTTATTTGATCTTTAAAGCTATCAGTGGGGGTGTCTGGGTGGTTCAATAGGTTGAGCATCCAATTATTGACTTAGGCTCAGGTCAGGATCTTAGGACCCTAGGACTGAGCCCCTTGTATGTCTCCATGCTCGGTGGAGGATCTGTTTCAGGATTCTCTCTTACCCTCTGTCCTTCCCCTTACTTGCTCTCTCTCTTTCTAAAGTTAATTAGCTAGAAGTGGGAGGGATGGGATAACTGGGGGATGGACATTAAGGAAGGCATGTGATGAAGTGAACACTGGGTATTATATGACTGATGAATCACTGACTTCTACCTCTGAAACCAATAATGCATTATATATTAATTAATCTAATTTAAATTTAAAAAATGGAAAAATAAATAAATTGAGTTTATGTTAAAAATAAAGAAGTCTAAGAAAAAAAGAGGTACCAATCTCAAAGGATTTCCTGTTAATTGCTTGCTATTTGACCACCAAACTTTCTACTTCCTGTTTTTTCTACATGGACATTTAATTCTTTAGCTTGATTTTCTCCTTTCTTGTATTTTTAAGGTATTATTTCTTGCTTTGCAAATTTTTTGGACACTCTTTTTTTTTTTTTTTTTTTTTTTTTTTTTTGATTAATGACCTTAGTCTCTGGTGTCTTGGTTTTTGTCTATTCAGCTTTTGTTCAATTACCCCTATGTACAGGCCAGAATCATTTTGTTTGTTTTCCTAAAAAAACTTTATGAGGTATGACTGTCATACAAAAGTCTGTGAAACCACTTTTTAATTTGTTTTTGTGTAATAAGAACATTTAACATAAGATGTACTCCCATAGCAAATTTTTTTAGCAAAAATTTAAGTGTACAGTATAGTATTGTTAACCTAAACACCATGCTGTACAGTAGATCTCTGGAACTTATTTGTCTTGTATAAAACTATAATTTTGTCCTCCTGTTTTCCTTTTTCCCCAGCCACCATGGTAGCCACATTCTACTCTCCACTCCTGGGAATGTTACCATTTTATATACCTCATATAAGTGGAATCATATAGTATTTTTTTTGTTTTTTGTTTTTTGTTTTGTTTTGTTTTTGCATCTGGTTTATTTCATTTAGAATAATGTCTTCTGGTTTTATCCACATCATCACAAATGGCAGGACTTCCTTTATTTTTAAGGTTAAATAATAGCCAATTACATGTAAATACATTTACAATTACATGTAATACAATTACATGTAAATTTTCTTTATCCATTCATTCATTAATGGACCCTTAGGTTGCTTCAATATCTTGGCTACTGTGAATAATGCAGCAATAGTAGGTGGGATTGCTGGATCATATGGTAGGTCTATTCTTAATTTTTTGCATGTTGGGAAAGGCAGTTTCTATTTATTCAGTCTTTCTGCCCCAGCCTGACTGCTTAAGAGTAAGACTTGACCTTGGAGCATTCCCTAAGCAAGAAGTATAGAGCCCACATAGACTTTACCAGGCTCATCACTTTATGTGGGAATATCTTTTCCTGTTCAGGCTCAGTGCACTGTGTTCATTTTTAAGTGTGTGCATCAATGGGCTCCAGGCAAACTGCGAGCTTTCAGTATTTCAGACTTTGTGGGGAAGTGTCAGGGAGGAGCGGTCCTACCATAGCAACTTGTAGGCCAATTGTCCCATGTTATCTGCCAGAGGACCTGATAGCCATGAGGGGCCAAAAGATACTATTAAAGCTGAAAATGTTTTGTCTCTTCTTAGTGTGAGTAAAAGTGTTTTTCCATCTACTAGTTGACTATGCTTTGTTTTTGTTGGTGATTCCAATATCAAAATGCAGTGGGCAGAAACATTTGGACTTCTATTCCTAGTAGTCAGTGTAGTGGTGATCTTTGCTCTCCTTCATGTATTTGGAGTCTTCTACTTGGTATTTATTTTTTTGATAATAACCATTCTAATAGGTGTCAAGTGATATAATACAGTAGATTTGATTTGCATTTCCCTGATAATTAATGATGTTGAACACCTTTTCATAGACCTGTTGGTTATTTCTATGTCTTCTTTGGATAAATGTCTGTTCAGGTCCTTTAACCATTTTTATAAATTAGGTGATTTATATTTTTTACTATTGAGTTGTATGAGTTCCATATATATATATATATATATATATACATATATATATATGAAATAATGTGATAAATAATATTAACCCTTTCACAGATATATGGTTAACAAATATATTCTCTAAGTAGATTGCCTTTTCACTTTCATGTTTTTATTTTTTTTTAGTTTGATATAATCCTATTTGTCTAATTTTGCTTTTGTCATCTGTATTTTTGGTGTCGTATCTAAGAAATCATTGCCAAGGCCTATGGCCTATGTCAAGAACTGTTTTACAGTTTTGGGTACTATGTCTAAGTGCTGAATCCAGTTTGAGTGGATTTTGTTTATAGTGTAAGATAAGTGTCCAATTTTATTCTTCAGCATGTGGATATCCAGTTTTCTTAGCACCATTTATTAAACAGATAAAGATACCACTTAAGAGATACCTAAACTAATAATTTTCATAAACTCTGGATACAGACTTTTGACTTAAGCTTTGTTGGCAGTGGATGTGTGTTGTGGAGTGATGACATATAATTATGCACATAGACACATCAAAGATCACATACGTATCTGTTATTCCTCTGTCACCGTAATAACTTGCCTCTCCTCTTAGGATAATACAGTTTCATGAACTTTTGGGTTTCCTTGATGTGGATAAGCTTATTAGTAAGACAGCTTTCCTCTCCTGTGACCTGCTGAAATGGGCCTGCAATCAATAGGAATCCACTGCTATATACAGAATATTCTGGAAAACTACTTGTGTAGCCATAAGCCTCTAAATTTTATCTGGCTGCTGGTAATAACAGTTGTAATAATAGATACTGAAAAAAGTGGGAACTATAATTCCAACATGGATGGTTGCTAAAGAAATACTTCTAGATCTTTATTAAAATATTCTTAATATCAGGGTGCCTGGGTGGCTCAGTGGGTTAAGCCTCTGCTTTTGGCTCAGGTCATGATCTCAGGGTCTGGGATTGAGCCCCACATTGGGCTCTCTGCTCAGTGGGGAGCCTGTTTCCCCCTTTCTCTCTGCCTGCTTCTCTGCCTACTTGTGATCTCTCTCTCAGTCAAATAAATAAATAAAATCTAAAAAAAATCTTCATATCTATAGACTGAAAATCTGTTAAATCATGACAGAAAATGCCATAAATCATGATTAGATAGATACAAACATGTAATGCTACAAGAGGTCTTTTTAAAAAACAAAATATAAACTAATAATCATATTTTGAAGTCTGGTGGTTGGGATAGCTCATGTATATAAAAGAGTTCACTGTCTCTCATGGCTTGTCTCCCCTTTCCAATTTCCCCCAACTCACTTCTCCTCTCAGAGAGGGAGAAAAACCATGAGAGACTGTGGGCTCTGAGAAACAAACTGAGGGTTTTGGGGGGTGAGGGATGGGGTGAGCCTGGTGGTGGGAATTATGGAGGGTATGTATTGCATGGAGCCCTGGGTGTGGCGCATAAACAATGAATTTTGGAACACTGAAATAAAATAAAATAAAATTAAATTAAAAAAAAAAGAGTTCACTGACACAAATAGGGCAGTACTAAAAGATTTGTAGGTGGTTGCAATGGAGAAAATAAAGGCTATAATTTTGGAGTGAACATCTGTTACTACATAGATGGTGAGAGAACAAAAATACCTGCCATAATTTAGTGCTTATATATGTCCAAAAAAAGAATATGAACTCTTGGTCATCAGGTCTATTAGTAGGCAGAGATACTCTAGTGCCAACTCCTCTACCTTCTTATCTGGAAAACCCCTATTAGTTAAAGCAGATAACTAACCGTACAGATGTTCATGTAAGCAGCCTCAAAAATTGCCTGGTACTTAATGTTCTGCAAGTATTTGTCCTTTACAAACATTTGGGCATTCTAGCAAAGGAAATCATTAATAAAGCAGATACATATAAGAGATTCAGACTATCTCCAGGAAGGACAGTGTTTTGCTTCATATATTTTTCCAAACATTAATAATAAAAGATCCCTACAGACCATTAAAATGGCCAGCTGGACTGGACTTTTGCTCTTAGATTTCCAACTCTGATGCCAAAATTGGAGCCAAAATTTGGCTAGTTGCTTGCTGAGGAGCCCAGAGAAACTCTGCTTTTGCCTTTTCTCTGTGATCATTACTCTTCACTGGCTTAATTTTCAGCATTCATTTTCAAATCTGGAAGTCATTTTTTTTTCTTCATGAAAATGTAATATGTGTAGTATTGTATTTCAATACTTGCTAATGTAATATAAAAAGATAACACACAATCTTTGTAAAGCAGGTATCCAAGCAAGTTTACAAAAAAGACAATAAAAATCAATAGTTCTAGGGCTATCTAGATCTTCTATATACTCCTGTTTTATAGAACCAGGTTTATACATTTAAAAACGCATTTCATTTCCATGTAAAACATATCGTGATTTTTTCTACATACATGAGTTTAAGCACCTTAGAAGACTGAAAACACAAGGCACAATTTGGAGAAAATTGCTAAAGTTCCCTTTGTGTGAGAAATAGGTGAACTGACACACGTGTTGTGTTACAAAGTTACCTTGTTTTGATGGATCTGTGGTAAAGAAATGGCTCAGGTCCTGGAAAAAGGTTGGCATGTTTTCCATTTCAGTGACTGAAGTCAGCCTTCTGCTCCTGAGCTTTGTATAAATCAAAAATGTTCTTGGTGCCTGCTCTTATATTTTATCCTTAGAAATACCACCATCTATTTATTATTGCCACAGGCCAAGAACCCTGGGTCAAGAACTCTTTGTTATCACTGTAGTCTAGCCTCTCATTTAGATAATTATGAACAGATCAATTACATTGGTCAATTATTGCCATCTCACCACTGATTTTCTATATTCCTATCATCCCAGTGGCACTAGGGATTCCCAGTTTCAAGGTACCATCTTCAATCTCCTATCTCAATTCTGGACTTCAGAAGAAGACCACCAAACATCTTCTCATGAAATGCTGTCTCACTAGAGGTTTTCTTATTATTCTAGAGAAGAGTTTGTCCTTTGGTCCCTCCTGGAGGAACATAAGGAGCTGGTGGACTTTGTTCTCCCCCAATAAATCTTTTCTAACATTCTCAAGCTAATGAGCTATGTAATCTCTTCTTCAATACTGTAAGAAGGCAATTTTGGTACATCTACTTCATTTATTGTAAACTGTTGTCATTACTAAGTTTTAAGGAGCCATCCCAGCAGAGGATAGGGTCAATCTCAGGTGTCTATTTTTAGGATATTTTCTTCTGAATCATAGGGAAGTGTCACTGTATCAAAAAACTCTCCTTGGGGCACCTGGGTGGCTCAGTGGGTTGAGGCCTCTGCCTTCGGCTCAAGTCATGATCTCGGGGTCCTGCCTCTCTGCCTACTTGTGGTGTCTGTCAGGTAAATAAATAAAATCTTTTTAAAAAAATCTCCTCAATCCAGTCCTTTTATTTAATGTCCCAGTAATGGAGTCCAACACCTTCCCGATCAACTTCTAGATATATTCTTCAAATTTCTAGTGGTTTATATTGTTCAGGGCCTACAGTTATTTTGGTAAATCATATATTTTCTTCTACAACAGGGACAATGTTTCCTATGTTGACTCTTGAACCAACTTACTGGTCTAGAGGAAATCACGATAGGTGTGAACAGATTGTGAGAGGATTAACCATTGTCATATGAGGCATCTATTTCTATGAGGCATCTATGAAGACTTTTCATGTTCTCTAGCTAAAGGAAGTCTTCTTTCCTCTAATTGGCACTCTTCTAGACCAGAATTTTTAAGAGCTCCTATTTCAAGTCTCAGTTTCCTATTTCTTCCAAATCTGGGAACTAACATTAGCATGAAACCCCTGCCAGTCTTTGCATTCATTCTCCCTTATAAATTTTTTACTTAAGATCAAATCCTAGGTCTGAATTCCTCATTGAACACAATGTCTTTATATGCTGCTGTATAGGACATCTCACTTTTATAACATTCTTTTACTTGAAAATTATCTAATCTGAGCTTTTCATTTGTCTTTAAAACTGCTAAGGCACTTCCACAGTCTTTATAATTATTTTTTGCCTTGGTATCTTTCAAGTGCTAGTGGTATTCCACAAATCAGTGCTTTTTGTTTCACTCCCATCTTATCTTATTTACTAAGGATGAGAATCTTAGTAATTGTGATGCTGTATCATGATGTCGGCTGTCATCATCCCATTTATCATCAGCAATGGGGTCCTTGTTGCTTTCTGACTAGTGACTGATCTAATAGAAAAATCTCATCTGGAGAGTCTGCTGTCTAGAATTATACTAAACTAGGTCTATTCACAGCAGACCTTCCAAAAAGGCCTTAAACATAGGTGGTTTGTTTGGGAGTTGAGGCTTAGGGGCATAAATAAAGAATCCAGGAAAGATCAGGGAAGGAATAATGCAAATAAATGATGTGCAATAGAATGAATTACTGCTTTGTGCTATTGGTTCCCCTACTGGGACTCTTTGAAAGGTGTGGTTGGGGAGGCCATGGAATTTATTCCTCTATTCCCATCTCTCACTGCTTTGGTTGAGGGTTGTTCTCAAAGTCAATAGCTCCACACAATTCTAGGTTATGCATTGGAAGACCAAGAAAACTCTTACTATGTGGAAAAAAACTCTTAGGTGAGAAGAAAAAAAAAAAGATTTTCACTTAGGATACAAAGCTGTAAACATGCAGGGAACTGTGTTACAGCAGCAAATCAACTCAGAAAAAGGTTGAAAGCATTTCTACAATTTTTCTACAATTATTTTTACAATTATGAATTTATGGCCAAACTTCTTTCTTTATACCCCCATACACCTCCATTCTCATTGGTGTTAGAATTTTATCTCTAAATATGGGGGTATACATATCTTTAAGAAAGAGAAATTATTTAAAAAATATGATCACAACAATATCACTACACCATAAAAAGGAGCAATTGTACATTAATATTGTCAATTATTGACAATATTAAACAAAGTTTGCTTTGTTAGAATTAGAATCTAATGGTTCCATACAAATTTAATCTTATATCTTTTGATAAAAATTCTCCTTATCTCCTTTATTAAAAAGAAGAAGAAAACAAAGCTACTTAGTTATTAAAATATTTCCTCATTTGGTTCTTTCCACTCATTGCTGGTTTCTGCCAAACATTTCCTGAAAAATAGTTTTTAGATCTAAAGTTGTGATCAGTCTTATAGTTATGTTGTCAAATCACCAGTGACCTCTACCTATATCCATGTTTCTTTCAGGGACTTGCAAAAATGTTGGCTTTTTTATAATGCTGTTAGTTTTCTTTATTTATTCACTGGAATAATTCCATAAAGGGAAATATTCTCCCATCAGTTTGAGATTACCATAAATGAACTCTAGGATATATTTAAGAAATAAAGTTTAAATGCTTGATTCTTTCCCATCTTTATCAGTTTATTGATATTAAGTTGGTTCTTTCACAGTAGAGCTACTCTATGATCCAGCAATTGCACTATTGGGTATTTACTGTACAGATATAAATGTAGTGATCCAAAGAGGCACATGAATCCTCATATTTATAGCAGCAGTGTCCACAATAGCCAAACTATGGAAAGAGCCTAGATGTCCATCCACAGATGAATGGATAAAAAAGATCATATATATATATACACCTACCACATATACACAATAGAATGCTATGCAGCCATCAAAAAATTGAAATATTGCCATTTGCAATGACGTGGATGGAACTAAATGGTATTATGTTAAGTGAAATAAGTCAATCAGAAAAAGATGATTATCATATCATCTCACTGATATGAGGAATCTGAGAGGCAGGGTGGGGGTTTGTGGGGGAAGGGAGGGAAAAATGAAACAAGATAGGACCAGGGAGGGAGACAAACCATAAGAGACTCTTAATCCCAGGAAACAAACTCAGGATTTCTGGATGGGAGGAGGGGTGGGAGGGAAGGGGTGGCTGGCTGATGAACACTGTGGAGGTTATGTGCTATGGTGAGTGCTATGAATTGTGTAAGACTGATGATTTACAGACCTGTACCCTTGAAACAAATAATACATTATATGTTAATATAAAGCCCAGCAGGGACAAAAAAAAAGTCACCAATAATTATTTTTTGAGCATCATTATGAACTTAAGAATTTGAAAGGATTTGATATGTTTCAAGTGCATGTATTAATCTCATTGATGCTACAGTTCTCCTGAGATTGACTAATGGAGATTCTCCATGCTGCTCCAAAGTGCTTATGAAATGGCTCTAATAGTCACTAACAGTTTTTTAAATTTTTTATAATAAAAGATGCTATAAGATTTCCTCTCTGGTATGACAGATTTAGGATTCTTGCAGTTTTTCTTACAAAATATGATTTAGATTCTATAACCAGGACACTGGGGATGCTCATCATTACTAAACTGGGTAATTGATCTTTTGCAATGAATAGATGTTTTTAAATAGCTATATTTTTTAAGAAAGAAAATACTTCTTCAGTTCAATATTGGGAATTAGAGTTTATCCAAGGTTTTGTTTATATATTAGTGTTACCTTTTCTTACTTGAAAATGTTGGTCACTGATGATATTAATACAAATTTTTAGATTCAGAGTATTAATATAATTCACAAGTATGTATTTGCTAAAGAGCATCAGTTAAATTTATTTGTTTCTTATGATTCTTTTTTCCTGGTTGTTGTTATGAGGCTTTTTATTTTTTTAGATTTGGAAGTTCTGCATCACTTTCAAAGCCAAAATTCTCCTGTTCTTAAAAGTCCATCAGTCTCAGGGAACACAAAACAGTGGTTCACTCTGGATGAGAGATATCCTAATATCCTTGTGCAATAAAGTTTTTTTTCTTTTTTTTTTAATTTAAATTTATTTGAAACAATTGTTCCATGTGTGCTTAATGCACTTGCTCTGTATATAGGTATACTTGTTTAATTTGCTTCAAATTTTATGAATGTGATAAAATTATGATTTCATTGTCCCATTCTCAGATGAACCCAGTGCATCTACACTTTAGTCTCCATTACTCCATCAGTGTTGTTTTTATCATGTCAGAGCTGCTTTTAAATTTTAGTATGCAATTCTTAGTTTCCTATTTGTCAAAGTTATTTGAAACAGCAGATCATTTTCCATTTTTGAAAGCACTTTATTAAAAAATATATATAGTGGTATCATTTTAATTTCTTTTATCTCTTAAACTGAAAGCTCCAAAACTCAATCCTTGCATTTATTCCAGTTTTTGTCTGTGTTAATTCTCGTGGTGTTGCCATTCAGTTTAATGACTTTTATTTTATTTATTTTTGAAAAGGTTTTATTTATTTATTTGACAGAGAGAGAGAGAGGGGGAAGGAGGGAACACAAGCAGGGGAGAGAGAGGGGAGAAGAAGGCCTCCCATGGAGCAGGGAGCCCAAGGAGGGGCTTGATCCCAGGACCCTGGGATCATAACCTGGCCAAAGGCAGACACTTAACGACTGAGCCATCCCGGCGCCCCAGCTTAATGGCTTTTATACTGCCAAATATATATTGGTAGGCTGGACTGCTGTCCTAATCTTCAGGTTTGTGTAATTTCAGAATACATGTTGCATTTTTCTTTATTAAATTTATGCCTAATCTTTTTGTTGTTGGTGTTGTTGTTCTTGTTGTTTGGTGCAGTTATTAATAGAGTTGTTTTTCTTAATTTCCTTTGCAGATTGTTCACTACCAGTGTGTTGAAATACAGTTGAATTTTATGTATTAATCTTACATTCGGGGCACCTGGGTGGCTCAGTGGGTTAAGGCCTCTGCCTTCGTCTCAGGTCATGATCCCAGAGTCCTGGGATCCAGCCCCGCATCAGGCTCTCTGCTCAGCAGGGAGCCTGCTTCTCCGTCTCTCTCTCTGCCTGCCTCTCTGCCTACTTGTGATCTCTGTCTGTCAAATAAATAAATTAATAAAAATCTAATCTTACATTCTGCAACTGTACTGACATTATGTATTAGTTCTAATTCTTTTTTTATCAGGTTTCTTAGGATTTTCTACATAAATGAACATGTCCTCTGCAAGTAAAGATAATTTTACTTCTCTCTTCCCAAATAAATCTTTCATTTATATATATATATATATATATATATATATATATGATTGCCATATCTAAAACCTCTAGTATAATGTATAGAAGTAGAGACAGCATATATTCTTTTCTTGTTCCTGGTCTTAGGAAGAAAGAGCCAATATTTTACCATTAAGTATGATATTAGCTAAATATTTTCTATAGGTGTCTTTTACCTGGTTAAGGAAATTCCCTTCTAGTTTCAATTTGTTAATAGTTTTTATTTTTTAAATTTTTTAAGGCTTGCTATTTTATCTTTTATTTATATTTTAATTTAATTTATTTTTTTTCAGTGTTCCAAGATTCATTGTTTATGCACCATTCCCAGTGCTCTATGCAATACATGCCCTCCTTAATATCCACCACCAGGCTCACACATCCCCCCACCTCCATCCCCTCCAAAACCCTCAGTTTGTTTCTCAGAGTCCACAGTCTCTCATGCTTTCTCTCTCCCTCCAGTTTACCCCAATTCACTTTTCCTTTCCTTCTTTTAAAGTTCTCCATGTTATTCCTTATGTTCCACAGTTAAGGGAAACCATATGAAAATTGACTTTCTCTGCTTGACTTATTTCATCTCCTACAGTTCCATCTGTGTTGATACAAAAGTTGGATATTCATCCTTCCTGAATGCTACATAATATTCCATTGTATATATGACCCATAACTCCTTTATCCATTCATCTGTTGAAGGGCATCTTGGCTCTTTCCACAGTTTGGTGATTGTAGCCATTGCTGCTATGAACATTGTGGTACAGATGGTCCTTCTTTTCACTACATCGGTATCTTTGGGGTAAATACCCAGTAGTGCAATTGCAGGGTCATAGAGTAGCACTATTTTTAATTTTTTGAGGAATCTCCACACTGTTTTCCAAAGTAGCTGCACTAACTTGCATTTCCACCAACATTCCCCTTTCTCCACATCTTCTCCAACACCTGTTTACTGTCTTGTTGATTTTGGCCTAACTTGATTTTACACCTAACTGGTGTAAGGTGGTATCTCAATATGGTTTTGATTTGAATTTCCCTGATGGCTAATAATGATGAGTATTTTTTTCATGTGTCTGTTAGCTATTTGTATGTCTTTGGAGAAAGGTCTGTTCATGTCTTCTGCCATTTCTTTCTTTTTTTTTTATTAAAGATTTTATTTATTTATTTGACAGACAGAGATCACAAGCAGGCAGAGAGAGAGAAAGAGAGAGAGAGAGAGAGAGAGAGAGAGAAGCAGGCTCTCTGCTGAGCAGAGAGCCTGATTCGGGACTCAATCCCAGGACCCTGGGATCATGACCTGAACTAAAGGCAGAGGCTTAACCCACTGAGCCACCCAGGCGTCTCTGATTAAATGATTTCCTGATGTTCTACCAGCCTTGTATTCAAGGGATACATTTTAGTTAATCATGTAAAGTTATTTTTATAAGTTGCTGAATTTGCATTGGTGGTATTTTTTAAAGGATTTCGAAATAGAAACCTATAGAAGAATGATGGAATTATAGCCACAAGTGTGGTAGAGAATAAAATTTGCACAATAAACAAAAGATGTGAGAATTTTTTTCCTCTGACTTCCATGAATAAATATCAAATAACATTTCTTATTGGTTGTGTGAAAGTAAAAACAAACTTAAGTTGGGCAATTTGGGTGTTTCAAGAAGGATACCAATAGGTGCTCAAATTTCTATTTCTTTTCCATAAAACAAAATATTTAATTTTGATTTCATGTATTTCTGGGAAATATAAATATTTCTTTCATAAATTTGTGACTAATATTTTCTCTTTCCTCTAACATAGCATTCTACAAATATTTAATTCTAGGGGGTTAGAAATAACAAAGATACAGCATTTTAAAACTTTTGTTGTTTATGCAGGTCATGTACTTCAACTATGTTAGCAGAGGTGATTTCTTGTTTAAGCTTTTCTTACTGGACAGAATTTCATCATGTCAACATATAAGCAATGCTACTGAGTATACTAGGGGAATTTAAAACTCAGAGTTTGATTTCCTACTTATTAGCAGAAATTTCAGATTCATAAAACTTTCTATCCAAAGAGATATGCTACTTACAAGAGCAAAGTGTCATTAAATGTCTTATAGATTCTTAGGCATTTGTTCCTTTTTATGTAATGCATGGTAATGATTATTGAGAACTATGCACATAAGAAATGAAAATAAATTATTTCAATTATGAAGATTATTACATTTAAAGAAATGTTTTGAAAGCCTTGCAATGTTTTCTAGGGGTGATTGATGCTATGTATACAGGTAAAATATGAAGAATGTATCCATAATTCAATGAAATTTTTTCTTCTACCCTTGGTACAAGATATTCTTAGAAAAATAAGAGTACTTTTAGTAGTCTGATGACTCAAACTTTTACACTAATTATATATGTAGATACAGCTTTTGCCCATCTGTGTTTACTACTTTCTTTCTCTGCACTTCCAGGAATTTGATGTGTGATATTGCCATTGCTCTGGAGAGTTGCTGTTTTTTATGTACCCAGGCTTTATATGGATAAATAATTTCCACACAAACAAGACCATGAATAGATTGAATACTTCATACTTAATATTGGTAAGATGTATGGGTCCACAAACTAAATATGTTGTTTTCAAATATCTCACTCAATAATAGGACTATACTAATAATCTATTTCATCTAATGTTTATAATTTTTTTAAAAAAGTTTATAGCTTTGCTTCATCATAGTGGAAAACATATTTAATGGAGAAATATCTCTTTAAATCAGTATTTTTACATGCAAGTATTAGATGGTTGAAAAGAATGAGACTTGATTCTCTACACATACTCCAACTACAATACATGAAAGGAATTTTATTGGAGGGGAGGAAAACTGAGTATAAAAGGCTATACTAGGGATCAGTCATCAAAACTAACTGCTGTAATAGAGAAGTGTATTCTTATTTTATATATAGTGTATTGGGTTCCTCCAGTAGTAATAAACATTGTTAAGTGTGGAAAGATGAAATGTTTTGACTATTATGCCTAGCATTTATAGCCTAAAAGACACATTTTTCCTCCATTTTCTCCCATAGAGCAAATGGCTCATTATTGAGGAATGGTGCCTCAGCTTAAAACCAAACCAGATTTTAGGGCTCAAATTTTTCTTTGACTCTGGGTTTAGTATCTATGATCACTACCTTATCTCTTCTAAAACATTGAACCCTAGGAATCTGGGAGAGAAAGCAGTAAGGATTCACGTTTAAGCTTTTAGATTGTGTTATCTTTAATAATGTTCACAGATGCCTATTAATGTTCTTTTTCCTTTTTTTCCCTATTTTTAGCTGTTTAAAACTTCAAGGGATTAGGGTAAATACATAATTACATAGAGAGGATGTATATAATGTATATAAGATATATATAATGCATATGTATGTATATTTGGTAACATATTTTAATTACCCACAACACTAAATAATGGATAGCTTCCTTTTATGTCTCAATATAAAAACATTTTCTCATTTTATATAAAAAGTCTTTTTCACATGTAATCATTTACTCAGATATGTTTCATCAGATTTTTATTATTATTATTTTTTTTAAGATTTATTTATCTGAGGGAGAGAGAGAGAGAAAATCTCAAGCAGACTCCCCACTGAACTTGGAGCCCAGTGCAGGTCTCGATCTCTTGACCCTGAGATCATGACCTGACCTGAAACCAAGAGTCAAATGCTCAACAAACTGTGCCACCCAGGTGTCCCTCGTTGTTTTCAAAAAGATGGTCTGTGTACATTTCACAGACAAATGTACACACTAAGGGAGTATATTAATCATATATTCCCTTTCAAGCACTCCAGAGGCTACATGGGCACAGTTTATTTGCTATGGTTTCACTTGGGAATATGATTTTTAATTCCTTATAGTGATGTTGGTATTTCCTATAAGGCATATACTCAATAAACAGAACTTTCTAATATTTAAACTGTAAGTGAACAAAATATTTTAGGAGTATATTAGAGACCTGAAAAAGATAAGAGATATGTTACCAAATATACATACTTATGTGATAGAATATAAAGCTAAAGTTTTTACATTTTTTAAAAGATTTATTTATTTATGAGCACGGGAGAGAGACGATCTGAGCTGAAGCCAAGAGTTTCCAGGAAAAGCTAGCAATTCCTGTCCCTACGATGAAAGATTACTCCAAACTTTGCTGTGGAAGAAAGGAGAAGGCAACTCCCCACATCAATCCAGTGGCAGAGTAGTCCCACAGGGCTCCACATTCCAAAAGCCTACACCCTTCTCTGAAATCTCCCCCCCACCCGCCCAGTGGTCTCCATGTTATATTTCAGCAAGCCAGGTATTATAGATGATTTCATGCTCTACATTAACCCCAACAGACACTCAACCAACTGAGCCACAGGTACCCCAATGGTTGTTACATGTTTTAAGTCTCTTCAGACACTGACTAGACTGCATACTTCAGTTGTGATACAATTAGTAGATTTTATAATCTCTAAATGGCATATCTCTTTGAATGTATGATTAGGATGCACCAGGGTAGCTAAGACAAGGAGGTTTATACTCATAATAGAGTTAATAAATAAAATATAGAAAATAAAATATAGGCAGTATAGGAAGATGTTTCTCTTTTACAAGTAAAAGTTGAAAGAACAAATTTCTAAACATGCACTTGTTTTAAACTTGCATTCTTTTTTTTTCAAAAAAATTTTTTTAAAGATTTTATTTATTTATTTATTTGACAGAGATCACAAGTAGGCAGAGAGGCACGCAGAGAGAGAGGAAGGGAAGCAGACTCCCCGCTGAGCAGAGAGCCAGATGCGGGGCTCGATCCCAGGACCCTGGGATCACGACCCAAGCCGAAGGTAGAGGCTTTAACCCACTGAGCCACACAGGTGCCCCTCAAATTTTTTTTTTAAGATTTTATTTATTTATTTGACAGACAGAGATCACAAGTAGGCAGAGAGAGAGAGAGGGAGGCAGGCTGCCCACTGAGAAGAGAGCCTGATGTGGGGCTCGATCCCAGGACCCTGAGATCATGACCTGAGCCAAAGGTAGAGGTTTAACCCACTGAGCCACCCAGGCGCCCCTTAAACTTGCATTCTTAACTTCATTTATATCTCTCTGTGCTGATGGAACCTGTGCAATAGGCTCTTTCCCCATTGGCAAATCAGTTATGGGAAGGGGGAAGCTGCACTGTCATTCTTTTTCCTTTTTGAACCATGTTTATTTGATGGATTTCTGATAACATATTATCCTCTCCCCCCCCCCCAAATGTCTTTATTGCCTACTATTACCTGGAATAAGAGAGAAATATTTCTTTCTCTACGGTCGGCTGAAAACAAAAACATGCCATGTTTGTGTGGAAGGGTATTTCAATTCCCTTCAATTTCAAGGGAAATTGAATATTTAAGCATATTTTATTAGACATTTCCAATACCAAATTCAAGCCAGGGAGTCAAAGGATGATATAAAATCTCTTAATGACCAGATGAAAACACAAGATGTCACTAATCACAAATTCAGATTATTGTACTATGTGTTCACTCTTGATCATGTTGTCTTTTTTTCCTCATTATCTTCCATCCTTAAACTCAGTCCTCCTTCCTAGAATTCTTCATGTTCTATTTTATTTGGCCCACTATTCCTACAGCCCCAATCAGCCAGTTCTGCATCTCCTCTATAGTCATATGAATGTTTTTCCCTCTCATAGTATTATTAGCTAGAACTAAGCCTGCCCCCTTCCTAGTATTCTATACCTTTTTGGATAAAAAGGAGGAGAAAACTTTAAGACTCTAGAGTAGAAACAAGAGTAAGAGGCTTTGAAATGATTCTCAATTGTGTTTTTTGTTTGTTTGTTTGTTTGTTTTGTTTTTCAGGTTGTTATTTTTTCTCTTATTTTCTGAGAAATATTTAAAAATTCATGTGACTCTTCTCATAAGAGGTAACTTTTGCCTAAAGCTGAAATGTGTGCTTGCCTACAAGGATTATGCCACTCATTCTAGTTTAACTTTGTTCTTCACATATATTAAAAAAGAAATTACACCCTCATTTTGGATAAATTTTCAAAAACTTCTTCTATTACTTTTATTGAAGTTCACTGTGTCCAGCTGTTCTTATTAATTCTCAGATTTCTTTTTCTGGATTGGTATGAATGGAATACTGAAAGGTAGTCTTATTAATACATATGCAATAGATTAGACATTGTCATATCTAAACATCATGTTTGTATTAGAGAAGTTCTTTAAGGTACTTGTGTTATACTGGCTTTTTCATTAAAGTCTAAAAGGTTCTGATCTACCTAGATGTTCTTTCCAAGGTGTCCTACATCATTCTACCATGAAGATCACAACTGATTAGACCAGGGATCAGCACCTCACCTAACAATAGCCATTTGTAAGACATCTGGCCTTCAGGATGCTCTGTCCTAAAGTCTACCTTTTACTGAAAATTCGACCCAATTAAATGATTTTTTTTTTTTTGGATCTTGAATCTAAGATAAACAGAGATAAGAACAATAAAAAAACAATAGGTGAAAACAAAACATGAAAAGAGAGGACTGTCAGCAAAAAGGAAGATGCACTAGAAGTCACAACTAAAGCTATGCAACAGACAGAAAGAATGTAGAGTCCCCTAAAATAGACTTTCACCCTATTGCTGCATTCCTAAAATGTGAGGGTCAGCTTTATCATAGTCCTCAGGCCTGGCTTTAGGCTGAAATTGTTCCCTACACTCCTGTTTTCCTGTGTATTTTGCAATCATTGCATATTAACAAGAGCAATTTGATTTTTTTCTCTAAAAAAGAACTATAAATCTCACTAAAACATTATGAAAATAGAGGAGAGTTTTATGTTGAAGAAATTGGTCTTTCAAACTAATTTAAATACAAGAATTGACTGATCATAAAAATAATTTAAATAGTGCTGAAATAGGTTTTATTTGTAATATATTTTCTCAATGTAGTAATACTGTTTAGAAGTAAATAATGCAAGTGTCTTAGGAATTGGTTACAAGAAAAATTGTATTTTAACATTATTGTTTCACAATAAGGATTATTATTGAATATTATTAACTTTTTATGTGTGTATAAGTTAGAATCACATAAATCCTGACCCAGAATAGTTTATACCCCACATGAATTGAAATGCATTGATAAAAACCTAGAAATAACATTTTTTAATAAAACCTACATTTTTAATACCTTGCTTAACTGACTATATATTTACTTCTAAGTCTTAATCATAGTATTTGTTGAAACTAAAATTGTTTAGCTTCAGAATGTACTCACATAAAAATTTATAAATTATCTTACAAGCAGATATTTACTTTTAATTCTCTTCTCTTATAATGCATTTATCATTGTGTATCAGTTAAGCTGCAATAACACATTTTATATTATAGGCACATGAAACAACTGGCCAAATGAATGATCATTTTTATAAAATTATTAGTTGGTCTTTTGGCAGTTTATTCTTAATGATAAAGTTATTATAATATATCAATTTTTTATGTCTCTGCATCTTATGTATTTCATGCATTCTTGCAAGAAATGCATTCTTTAGGCAAGATGGCCTTTCTAGAGGGAGGGTCACTGAGGCTTTGCTTCTGAGTGTTGACCAGGAAATTCCACCTTGACTGGTTAAAGGTTACATGTCTGTGGGGGTTGAAAGTGTAGTTAGGTTAGGTATTAAATCTTGGTTTAATGATGTGGAGCAGAAGTCACTCCAATTTGGTTGTCTCTTTAACAAGTTTATTCTGAATAAATTTTATGGCATTCTCTTCCAAATTATTTTTTATTGTGTTTATTCTAGAATATAGTACAACTGCTTTTTTTTATTATGATAATTATATTTGCAGAAGAAAGGTCAAATGTGTGAGTTGAATGGGATGTAAAGGGAATCACAAGTCTGCTTCTTCCAAGTCTTTGATTGTGGCATAATCCCTCTAAGAATGCAGTATTACATTTGGTCTACTATTTTCCTGGGTAGAGTCATTTGTAGTGGTCTCTACTTGGCATGTTCTACCATTAATTGCCCTCTTCACAGTTAAGGGAACCAATAAGGGAATTCTTTCAGTTCCTGAATTTATCTATTTTAATCAGGCATCCCTGAACAGGGGAAATGACCACAAGATATATTTGGAGAACCAAAGAGCCCTCTGTGAAATGACACAAGCTAAAACTCCATTGGTCATCTGACTTCTAACCCCCTATTCTGACTGGTGAATCACAGTGATGTTTTGGATCTCCAGGAATTATGTCAGTTTATAGTCAGTGTACTGTCTTTCCTGAAAATCACCTTATTTTCTTTGCCCAAATGTAGAGCCACCTTGGTAAATGCTATAGATCTCTTTAGGGAAGGCTAGGAGGAAGATTAACTACATATATATGTGTATATATATTGTCAGTGTACCAAGGTCCTTCTGCAAAGGGACTCAGCCTCACGTTCACTCAAAGGATTCTGGGTGTATAAACTGGCTCAACTCAGAAAATTAATTGAGGAACCATGACTGTTTTGATGACTCAAGACTTTTTCTTAGACTTTCTGCTTACACAGATCAAGTAGAAATTAAGCATTCTTCCTATGTATTTCACTCTGGGGACACTGTGATTGACTCCTTGGTGGTTCAAGTCTGTGAGATTTGGTTGTTCTAGTTGCTTTTTTGACTCTGCTGTTCATTATTTCACCCACTTGGCTTGAGTGCTGTCAGTTGCTCCCTGCTACCTGAAGGTCCAAGTACTCTAAATGCATTTAACCTTCCCAGTTGGTGACTGCAGTCCCTAATGTGAGGTCTGACCTACAGAGATGAGTGCTCATAGACTTCTTCAATGATGCAGGACTACCCTCATGAATTATTTTTCTTATAAAAGTGATGAAAATTATGTCTTTAGGTCCTTCCCAGTATGAGTGAATATGTCTTAAATGACAAATCCACTCTAACACTTTATCCCTTTAAGCCTTTGAATTCCTTCCTCTGTAGTTCCAATGATTCTAATTTGTTCATGGTAGGCCACATTTTGACCCATATTTTAGTCAACCAACCAAACCAACTGTTGAATATCTAACTGTCTGAGCTACAATACAAATGTAGAATTTCTCCTTAAAAGGTCATATCAATAAATTTGACCTGATTCAACTTTATGTTCCTGTCATCACTATTCTATACTCTTTTTTTTAAATTAAAGCTTTATTTAAACATACAATGCAACCCCCCCACCCTCTCCCAAACCCTCTCCCCCCCACACCCCTCAGTTTGTTTTATGACATTAAGAGTCTCTTTTGGTTTGTCTCCCTCCCGATCCCATCTTGTTTCATTTTTTTCTTTTCCTACCACCTTAACTCCCACCCCCGTTGCATCTCCACTTCCTCATATCAGGGAGATCATGTGATAGTTGTCTTTCTCCAGTTGACTTATTTCGCTAAGCATAATATGCTCTAGTTCCATCCATGTCGTCGCAAATGGTAAGATTTCATTTCTTTTGATGGCTGCATAGTATTCCATCGTATATATATACCACCTCTTCTTTATCCATTCATCTGTTGATGGACATCTAGGTTCTTTCCATAACTTGGCTATTGTGGACATTGCTGCTATAAACATTCGGGTACACGTGCCCCTTTGGATCACTACGTTTGTATCTTTAGGATAAATACCCAGTAGTGCAATTGCTGGGTCATAAGGTAGCTCTATTTTCAATTTTTTAAGGAACCTCCATGCTGTTTTCCAGAGTGGTTGCACCAGCTTGCATTCCCACCAACAGGGTAGGAGGGTTCCCCTTTCTCCACATCCTCGCCAGCATCTGTCATTTCCTGACTTGTTCATTTTAGCCATTCTGACTGGTGTGAGGTGGTATCTCATTGTGGTTTTGATTTGTATTTCCCTGATGCCCAGTGATGTGGAGTACTTTTTCATGTGTCCGTTGGCCATCTGGATGTCTTCTTTGCAGAAATGTCTGTTCATGTCCTCTGCCCATTTCTTGATTGGATTATTTGTTCTTTGGGTGTTGAGTTTGCTAAGCTCTTTGTAGATTTTGGATACTAGCTCTTTATCTGATATGTCATTTGCAAATATCTTCTCCCATTCTGTCAGTTGTCTTCTGGTTTTGTTGACTGTTTCCTTTGCTGTGCAAAAGCTTTTGATCTTGATGAAGTCCCAATAGTTCATTTTTTCCCTTGCTTCCCTTCCTTTGGCGTTGTTCCTAGGAAGAAGTTGCTGCGGCTGAGGTCAAAGAGGTTGCTGCCTGTGTTCTCCTCAAGGATTTTGATGGATTCCTTTCTCACGTTGAGGTCCTTCATCCATTTTGAGTCTATTTTCATGTGTGGTATAAGGAAATGGTCCAATTTCATTTTTCTGCATGTGGCTGTCCAATTTTCCCAACACCATTTGTTGAAGAGGCTGTCTTTTTTCCATTGGATATTCTTTCCTGCTTTATCGAATATTAATACCATAGAGTTGAGGGTCTATTTCTGGGCTCTCTATTCTGTTCCATTGATCTATGTGTCTGTTTTTGTGCCAGTACCATACTGTCTTAATGATGACAGCTTTGTAGTAGAGCTTGAAGTCTGGAATTGTGATGCCACCAACTTTGGCTTTCTTTTTCAATATTCCTTTGGCTATTCGAGGGCTTTTCTGGTTCCATATAAATTTTAGGATTATTTGTTCCATTTCTTTGAAAAAATTGGATGGGATTTTGATAGGCATTGCATTAAATGTGTAGATAGCTTTAGGCAGCATAGACATTTTCACAATATTTATTCTTCCAATCCATGAGCATGGAACATTTTTCCATTTCTTTGTGTCTTCCTCAATTTCTTTCATGAGTACTTTATAGTTCTCTGAGTATAGATTCTTTGCCTCTTTGGTTAGTTTTATTCCTAGGTATCTTATGGTTTTGGGTGTAATTGTAAATGGGATTGCCTCCTTAATTTCTCTTTCTTCTGTCTTGTTGTTGGTGTAAAGAAATGCAACTGATTTCTGTGCATTGATTTTATATCCTGACACTTTACTGAATTCCTGTACAAGCTCTAGCAGTTTTGGAGTGGAGCCTTTTGGGTTTTCCATATACAGTATCATATCATCTGCAAAGAGCGATAGTTTGACTTCTTCTTTGCCGATTTGGATGCCTTTAATTTCTTTTTGTTGTCTGATTGCTGAGGCTAGGACTTCTAGTACTATGTTGAATAGCAGTGGTGATAGCGGACATCCCTGCCGTGTTCCTGACCTTAACGAAAAAGCTCTCAGTTTTTCTCCATTGAGAATGATACTTGCAGTGGGTTTTTCATAGATGGCTTTGATAATATTGAGGTATGTGCCTTCTATCCCTACACTCTGAAGAGTTTTGATTAGGAAGGGATGTTGCACTTTGTCAAATGCTTTTTCAGCATCTATTGAGAGTATCATATGGTTCTTGTTCTTTCTTTTGTTAATGTACCGTATCACATTGATTGGTTTGCAGATGTTGAACCAACCCTGCTGCCCTGGAATAAATCCCACTTGGTCGTGGTGAATAATTCTTTTAATGTACCGTTGGATCCTATTGGCTAGTATTTTGGTGAGAATTTTCACATCTGTGTTCATCAAGGATATTGGTCTGTAATTCTCTTTTTTGATGGGATCCTTGTCTGGTTTGGGGATCAAGGTGATGCTGGCCTCATAAAATGAGTTTGGAAGTTTTCCTTCCATTTCTATTCTTTGGAACAGTTTCAGGAGAATAGGAATTAATTCTTCTTTAAATGTTTGGTAGAATTCCCCTGGGAAGCCATCTGGCCCTGGGCTTTTGTTTGTTTGGAGATTTCTGATGACTGTTTCAATCTCCTTACTGGTTATGGGCCTATTCAGGTTTTCTATTTCTTCCTGGTTCAGTTTTGGCAGTTTATATGTCTCTAGGAAAGCATCCATTTCTTCCAGATTGTCAAATTTGCTGGCATAGAGTTGTTCATAATATGTTCTTATGATTGTTTGTATTTCTTTGGTGTTGGTTGTGATCTCTCCTCTTTCATTCATGATTTTATTTATTTGGGTCCTTTCTCTTTTCTTTTGGATAAGTCTGGCCAGGGGTTTATCAATCTTATTAATTCTTTCAAAGAACCAGCTCCTAGTTTCATTGATTTGTTCTATTGTTTTTTTGGTTTCTATTTCATTGATTTCTGCTTTGATCTTTATTATTTCTCTT
>ML109056.1:72149-93602 GCA_003697995.1 Taxidea taxus jeffersonii
GTCCAGTGTGTCATTTAAGACCTTTATTTCCTTGTTGATCTTTTGCTTGGATGATCTGTCCATTTCAGTGAGGGGTGTGTTAACGTCTCCAACTATTATTGTATTCTTGTCAATGTGTTTCTTTGATTTTGTTATTAGTTGGTTTATATAGTTGGCTGCTTCCATGTTAGGGGCATAGATATTTAAAACTGTTAGATCTTCTTGTTGGACAGACCCTTTGAGTATGATGAAGTGTCCTTCCTCATCTCTTATTATAGTCTTTGGCTTAAAATCTAATTGATCTGATATAAGGATTGCCACCCCAGCTTTCTTCTGATGTCCATTAGCATGGTAAATTGTTTTCCACCCCCTCACTTTCAATCTGGAAGTGTCTTCAGGTCTGAAATGAGTTTCTTGTAGGCAGCATATGGATGGGTTTTGTTTTTTTATCCATTCTGAAACCCTGTGTCTTTTGATTGGGGCATTTAGCCCATTTACATTCAGGGTAACTATTGAGAGATATGAATTTAGTGCCATTGTATTGCCTGTATGGTGATTGTTACTGTATATTTTCTCTGTTCCTTTCTGATAATACTTTTAGGGTCTCTCTTTGCTTAGAGGACCCCTTTCAATATTTCCTGTAGAGCTGGTTTGGTGTTTACAAACTCTCAGTTTTTGTTTGTCCTGGAAGCTTTTAATCTCTCCTTCTATTTTCAATGATAACCTAGCTGGATAAAGTATTCTTGGCTGCATGTTTTTCTCGTTTAGTGCTCTGAATATATCATGCCAGTTCTTTCTGGCCTGCCAGGTCTCTGTGGATAAGTCTGCTGCCAATCTAATATTTTTACCATTGTACGTTACAGACTTCTTGTCCCGTGCTGCTTTCAAGATTTTCTCTTTGTCGCTAAGACTTGTAAATTTTACTATTAGATGGCGGGGTGTGAGCCGTTTCCTATTGATTTTGAGGGGTGTCTCTGCACCTCCTTGATTTTGATGCTTGTTTCCCTTGCTATATTAGGGAAATTCTCTACAATAATCCTCTCCAGTATACCTTCTGCTCCTATTTCTCTTTCTTCTTCTTCTGGAATCCCAATTGTTCTAATGTTGTTTCGTCTTATGGCATCACTTATCTCTCGAATTCTCCCCTCGTGGTCCAGTAGTTGTTTGTCTCTCTTTTGCTCAGCTTCCTTATTCTCTGTCATTTGGTCTTCTATATCACTAATTCTGTCTTCTGCCTCATTTTTCCTAGCAGTAAGAGCCTCCATTTTTGATTGCACCTCATTAATAGCTTTTTTAAATTTCAACTGGATTAGACTTTAGTTATTTTATTTCTCCAGAAAGGGCTTTTATTTCTCCTGACAGGGTTTCTCTAATATCTTCCATGCCTTTTTCGAACCCGGCTAGAACCTTGAGAATCGTCATCCTGAATTCCAGATCTGACATATTACCAATGTCTGTATTGATTAGGTCCCTAGCCTTCGGTCCTGTCCCCTGCTCTTTTTTTTGTGGTGAGTTTTTCCGCCTTGTCATTTTGTCCAGATAAGAATCCGCTGTTCTCCTTGTTAAGTGAACTTGGTCTTGGCTGGATTTCTTTGATCTTCTGGGGGAGGGGCCTGTTGTAGTGATTCTCACGTGTCTTTGCCCCAGGCGGAATTGCACCGCCCTTACCAGGGGCTGGTTGAGTAATCCTCTCAGGTTTGCTTTCAGGAGCTTTTGTTCCCTGAACACTTTCCTTAGAGTTCTGGAGGACGGGAATGACAGTGGTGGCCTCCCAATCTCTGGTTCAGAGGAGCCGAGAGCTAGGGGCCCCAGTCTTCAGTGCACCTTCATAGAAAAGCGTTTAATCCCTCTGGTCTCCCCAGCCCCCGTTTGCTCTCGGAGACCGCGCGCGCTCAGAGAAAATCGTGAGTAAGCAGTCCCGTCTCACTGGCTTCTGGGAGCGCTCCGAGCTCACCCAGCCCGTGACCAAGCGTCTCTGTCTCTGGCAGAGTCCCACCTGGAGTCTCCAAACCCCGTAGATCCCTGAGCTCTTCCGGGTTGGAGTCTCCCTGGATCTTGTGGGGACCCCTGGCCCAGAGCACTGGCCCGTGCCACAGAGCACTGGTCCATGTCACAGACCACTAGGAAACCTCGGCTCTGTCTCCGCAGCTGGCTTCCCCTCTCTAATACCTATGAGCTCTGCGACACTCAGACACCCCCGATCCTTCTGTGACCCCGCGGGACCTGAGTCCACGCTGTCCCCGTGAGGTCTTCACCCCAGTTTAGCTTCTGGAGCGATGTCCCTCCGTGGAGCAGACTTTTAAAAGTCCTGATTTTGTGCTCCACCACTTGCCGGGAGCCAGCCCCTCCACCTGGGGTCTATCTTCCTGTCGCATTGGATTCACTTCTCTGCTGGTCCTACCTTTTAGAAAGTGGTCGATTTTCTGTTTCTAGAATTGTTGTTTTTCTTCTCTTTGATCTCCTATTGGATTCATAGGTGTTCGGAATGGTTTGATAGGCTATCTAGCTGATCTCCTGCTGTCTGATGTCGTCTCAGCCTGCTACTTCTCTGCCATCTTGACTCCTCCCCCCATTCTATACTCTTAATGTCCATTCCTACACATGTTCCCCAGAATTTTATCAGTATATATTATATTATATTATATTATATTATATTATAATCAGTATAAATTAGAAAACTCAAATAGTTCTTTTGGGCTGTAATACACCTCATGAGTCAATCTTTGTACCTAACTTTCAGAGGCCCACTGGGACTTGAGTTTAGTTATAAGTATAGAAGCAATGAGCGGTTCTGGGGATGGGACCTGGGGGAACATTAACACTGTCTTGCTTAGCAACCTCTTAAAAAAACAAAACAAACAAACAAAACAAAACAAAACCAATATTATAATTTCCTCAAGATGAGATAGCTACATATAGTGGGGTGGGGAGGCATCTGAAAAAGGAGACTCATCAGAATTTAGTGTCTCTATGTCCGTCAAGGTCTTCTGATGTGCTCCCATCCCAGTTTACAGGATCCAATTCTTTCCACACCAATGCTCTCACTTTTAGCAGCAGACACTGTAAGCTTGGGAGTTCAATTTACATAGTAATTCAGCCAGTCACTGGATGAAAGCCTGCATTTTATTTGCAGTAGTCTCAGCCCTGAATCTACAAGAGACAAGAGTCTTATTTAGAACACACACAGAAGCTTACAGTCATTTAGGTCACTGAGGTGGGAATTTTATTTCACCATTTTATCCAAACATTAGGAGTAACCAGACAACCTCATTATATTTGTTAGTTTTCCAAAACTGTTAGAAAGTATCATGTACACAGTTACATAGTTCCTTGCTTCTTATAAGTAGTTGCTTAGGAATATTCAGTGGAGTTCTTTTGCATATCACTACTGCCAGATCCTGCCATGGACTGTCAGTGATCTCATTACTACTGGAAATAGAGACATTACCATCTTTAATCAGATTAGAGAGTTAACTCAAAAAACCTCAGAACCAATTCAGAAAACTCATTATTAAAATTCTTTTTCTCTAGAACTACTCTTGGTCCCAAAACTTGTTTCAGTTTGAGTTCTCTTACCTACCATCCATCTATCATCTCTTTATTATCTATCATCATCTATCTCTATCATCTATCATCTATTATATATCTCTCATATATCTATACATCTATTTACCTATCATCTATCTCTCTAAATATGTATTTTCTAGATATTTATCTGTCTAAAAAGAGATTTATTGTAAAGAATTGGCTCACATGACTATGGACCCTGAGAAGTCCCAAAATCTCAGATGGCAAGCTGTAGAGACCCAAGAGAGCTGATGGTATATAATTCCATCTAAATTTAAATCCTAAGGCAGGAAATGACTAATTTCCCAGCTTTGAGACAATCAGTAAGACAGAATGAACTTTCTTTTATGTTGTCTTTTTTATTCTATTTAGACCTTCAATGGACTGGATGAAACCCAGCTACATTGAGGAGGGCAATATTCTTTACTCAATATACATATTCAAATGTTAGTCTCATCCAGAAAAACTTTCACTAACACACTCAGAATTAACATTTAACCAAATTTCTAAATACCTTGTGAAAACAAATCATCATGTTATCTGTGTCTAAATTCAATTTACTTTTCCTAAGTTTACTTTTGTATTATTCTGAAGCTTTTTTTAATTAAATATTTTATTTATTTATTTGACAGAGAGAGACAAAGCAAGAGAGGGAACACAAGCAGAGGGAGTGAGTGAGGGAGAAGCAGGCTTCCCACAGAGCAGGGAGTCCGATCCAGGGCTTGATCCCCGGATCCGGGGATCATGCTCTGAGCCGAAGGCAGATGCTTAGCTGACTGAGCCACCCAGGCACCTTATTCTAAAGTTTTTTGATAGGAAAACCCTTTATCAAAATATGTTGATTTCATTTAATCAAAATTTAGTCTTTCCATTTTTAAATTGTTTATGCAATTAGCAAGTAAAATAAATACCTTGAAAAAATGTTATAAAATTAGCACTGTCTAAATCTACTCTTGTAGTTAGCATTTATGAAAATACAGTTATATTATTTTTGAAGTATTTTTTTGTTCTTGATAATTTAGAGGTTCAATATAATTAGGCTATTTTTATTTTTATTTATTTTTAAAGTTTTTCTTTTTTAAAGATTTTATTTATTTATTTGAAAGGGAGAGAGCACAAGCAGGGGGAGTGGCAGAGGAAGAGGGAGAGGCAGACTCCCTGCTGAGCAGAGAGCCCCATGTGGGGCTTGATCCCAAGGCCTTGGGATTGTGATCTGAGCTGAAGGCAGATGCTTAGCCAACTGAGCCACCCAGGTGCCCCAAATAGGTTATTTTTAAATATGTAAAATCTTACTTTTTTTCAATTCTGGAATATTCTTAGTCATTAGTCATTCTCTGTTATTTTGTCTAATTGTTCTTTCTGGATAATTATGCAACATATTTTTTAGTCTCTCTTTCAAGTATCCATATCATTTACATTTCTATTACTTAGTCTATTTCTCTTTAATTTGTTTAAAAAATTCCACAATTCAACCAAGTGAGCTTGAAAATGTAATTGGCTTTTTTAAGTGATTCATGAATTGGGCAGCATCTCATCTAATAATTTAGGGGAGAGGCTCATAACCCATTTAGCCCATTCCCCCACCCACCTTCCCTTAAGGAACCATCAGTTTGTTCTCTATAGTTAAGAGTTTCTTGGAGAACCTGGGTATCTCAGATGGTTAAGTATCTGCCTTAGGCTCACAGCATAACCTCCAGGTCCCGGGATTGAGCCCTAGGTTGGGGATCCCAGCTCAACAGGGAGACTGCCTGAGCTCTTCCTCTGGCTCTCCTGATGTTTGTGCTCTCTCTCTCTCTTTTTCTCAAATGAACATATAAAATCTTTAAAAAAAAAAAAAAAGAGTCTCTTGTGGTTTGCCTCTCTCTTTGTTTTTATCTTAGTTTATTTTCCCTCTCCTTCCCCTATGTTTATCTGTTTTGTTTCTTAAATTTCACATATGAGACAAATCATATATTTGCCTTTCTTTGACTATCTTATTTCACCTAGCATAATACACTCTAGTTCTGTCCATGTCATTGCAAATGGTAAGATTTCATTCTTTGTGATTGCCAAATAATATTCCATTGTTTATATAAACCACTACTTTTTCCATTCATCAGTTGATGGGCATTTGGGCTCTTTCTATAATTTAGCTATTGTTGATAATGCTGCCATAAACATCAGGGTCCCCTTTGAATCACTTTTTTGGTTTCCTTTGGATAAATACCTAATCATTGGGCCATAGGCTTGTTCTATTTTTAACTTTTTGAGGAACCTCCATACTGTTTTCCAGAGTGGCTGCACCAGTTTGCATCCCCACCAATAGTGCAGAAAAGTTCCTCTTTCTCACATCCTTGCCAACCTCTGTTGTTTCTTTGTTGTTACTTTTAGCCATTCTGACAGATGTGAGATGATATCTCATGGTAATTTTGATTTGTATATCACTGATGATCAGTGATGTTGAGCATCTTTTCAGTGTCTGTTAGCCATCTCTATGTCTTCTTTGGAAAGAAAAAAATGTCTATTTATGTTGTTTGTTCATTTATTAACTGGATTATTTGTTTTTAGGTGTTAAGTTTGCTAAGTTCTTCATAAATTTTGGATACCAATCCTTTATCAGATATATCATTTGCAAATATTTTCTCCCATTCTGAAGGTTGCCTGTTAGTTTTGTTGATCATTTCCTTCACTGCGCAGAAGGTTTTATCTTTATGAGGTCCTAATAGTTCATTTTTGCTTGTGTTTCCATTGACTCCAGAGAAGTGCCTAGCAAAAATTCCTTCTGGGGAAGATCAAAGAGGTTTCTGCCTGTGTTCTACTCTAGGATTTTTATGGTTTCTTGTCTTATATTTAGGTCTTTCATACATTTTGAATTTATTTTGTGTACGGTGTAAGAAAGTCATCCAGTTTCATTCCTCTGCATGTTGCTGTCTAGTTTTCCCAATACCATTTGTCTTTTTTCCCTTGGATATTCTTTCCTGCTTTGCTTTGTAAAAAGTTAGTTGACCATATATTGTCCATTTCTGGGTCCTCTGTTCTATTCCATTGATCTATATGTCTTTTTTGTGTGTGTGTGCCAGTACCATACTGTCTTGATGATTACAGCTTTGTAATATAGCTTAAAGTCTGGAATTGTGATGCCTCCACTTTTATTTTTCAACATGACTTTGCTTATTCAGTGTCCGTTCTGATTCCATACAAATTTTAGAATTGTTTGTTCTAGCTCTGTGAAAAATGCTGGTGGTATTTTGATAGATATTGCATTGAATGTGTAGATTGTTTTAAGTAGTATAGACACTTTAACAATACTTATTTTTCCAATCCATGAGTGTGGACTGTTTTTCTATTTCTTTTTGTCCTCTTCAATTTCTTTCACAACTGTTCTATAGTTTTCAGAGTACTGGTATTTTACCTCTTTGTTTAGGTTTATTCCTAGGTATCTTATGGTTTTTGGTGCAGTTGTAAATGGGATTGATACCTTGATTTCTCTTTCTGCTGCTTTGTTATTGGTTAATCATATTTTGTATATTGATTTTATATCCTGTGACTTTGCTGACTTTATATATCAGTTTGGATTATTTTTGGTGAGGTTTTTGTGGAATCGTTGAATTCCCTAACTCTATATTTGTCTTGCACAAACCCCACATGCTGCTCCCTCTCCCACTTTCAACTTCCCTCCCTAACTTCTCTCAGGGAAAGGGATCCCACCTCTCTGCAATGCTATGGCTCTTCTCCCCCCAATTTACATCTCTGAACCTTGCACGAGACAGTTCTCTCCCTCCAATCGTGTTAATTGTTTTCTTAATCCTCAGACTGATTTCCTAGTTCTTCAAAATGATTTGATGTATATCTAGCTGTGGTCTGGGCATGAGACAAGCCCAGGGTCCCCCTACTACTCTACATGTGAACATCTCCTCAAAAAAGAAAGGTTCTTTTTTTTTTGTTGTTATTAAAGATTTTATTTATTTATTTGACAGACAGAGATCACACATAGGCAGAGAGAGAGGAAGAAGCAGGCTGTCCGCAGAGCAGAGAGCCCGATGCAGGGCTCGATCCCACGACCCTGGGATAACGACCCGAGCAGAAGGTAGAGGCTTTAACCCACTGAGCCACCCAGGCGCCCCAAAAGAAAGATTCTTAAAGGCAGAGAGAGGACATTAAAAAAATATATTCGCAAGGAAAGCATTGTTTAGGCAAGGTTGCCCTCCTACAGGGAAAGGGTCTCACAGGGGATTGCCTCCTATTGCTGACCAGGAATTTCCAGCTTGACTGGTTAAAGGTTATATTCCCAAGGGGGTTAAAACTGTAGTTAGGTCAGATATTAAATCTTGGTTTACTGATGTGGGGCCTTAACATAAGTCACTCAATTTTTAGCCATTGGTTTCTTTTTAACAGGTTTATTCTGAGTAAATTCTATAGCATTCTCTTCCAAATAACTTGCTTTCTGTATTTTGTTTATTCCAGAATATACTACAACTACTGTGTGTGTGTGTGTGTGTGTGTGTGTGTGTGTGTGTGTGATAATTACATTTCCCCAGTACTTCAAATCAATTGTTTTGGCTGTCTATCTGGTTTTGATTTATGTAGCCAATTCTGTTTTATAATTTCTTATTGTTTTTATGGATATTTTATTCCTTCACTTCTCTGAGAGTCTTCATTGTACTTATTTTTAACATTCTTTGAAAATGTGATGTCACTTACATACTATTAGTGACTTAATCTCCTGATTATTCAGTTGTTTTGGTGCTTTTCTGTAATATTTTTCCTCATGTGCTTTCATTCTATTATTATATTTTTAATGTCTATTCTTGTCTTTTCCAGTCTGGCAGTTTTGCAGTTATGTCAGCTTTATTTTCTTTGAGATTCCATGTGTGAATAGCCAAGTTCTGTTGTTAGGTCAGAGTTTCTTTCCTGTGGAGAGATTGGGGATTTTGGAGATTAGTGCCTCAGTTCTGTAGACTGCTTTATTCTCATTCAACAGCAAGTGTGCTGT
This sequence comes from Taxidea taxus jeffersonii, assembly GCA_003697995.1. Taxonomy (NCBI): domain Eukaryota; kingdom Metazoa; phylum Chordata; class Mammalia; order Carnivora; family Mustelidae; genus Taxidea; species Taxidea taxus. Next base: position 80,668 of record ML109056.1, read on the forward strand.
TCTAAATGAGCCATTGACTTAGTAATATGCTCAATTTTACTTACTCTTATTTTCACAAGAATTCTGAGTGTCAGACCCTTTCCCTAACTCTTATTTGCTGTTCTCCACCCTATGGATAGGGACTTGGGGTTTGACAACTGTGTCTCTTGTTGCCCATTTCAGAACTGGGGCTCAACTGTCCCAGAGCTTCCACAGTATCAATCACTGTGGCTTCAGACTATTACTAATATTTTATTTTTATTTAAATATATTTTCTTTTGATGTCTAAATTAGGAAATATTCATTATAAATTAGGAAACATTCATAGAATCATATTTCTTAAAATTCTCAAGAACTTTTTCTTTTCTTTCTAAGTAGGCTCCATGCCCAGTATGGAGCTCAACTTGGAGCTTGGGAACTCATGACCCTGAGATCAAGACCTGAGCTAAGATCAAAAGCCAGACATTCAACTGACTGAGCCACCCAAGCAACCCCCTCAAACATTTTTTAAAACTTTTTAAAAAAATATTATTAATCTTTATGTCTTGATTTTTTCTTCATTGTAATATATCTTAATTATTCTCCTCATATTAGTTTTTGATTATCAACTCTTGTGACTGTAACTACTGCCATTTTGGCACTGCATATATTTCAAATGCAGGTCTAATGTGTGTTATGGATGTAGAAAGTTAGGATTAAAATGATGACATGAAGACTGAGAAACTGAGAAAACAGAAAACAGATGAAATAACATATAATGAAAATTTGTAGCTTCTGCCAGTCTTAGCCAGTGATGCAAAACTACTGCTTCTGGACTTTGATATTTAGAATTTAGTAGAAAATAGGACAATACATATAAGTCAGTGTTGAAATAGCTTTAGCATTTTAGAGAAGTGGAAAAGACATTTTGCTAACTTTACTTTTCATTGATGACAGCAAAAGAAGGATCATATTTTATACTAATTCATATCTTAAGTTAATGCCAGTAAAGTCCAAACCTAACTTTATGTTAAACTGTACTTTAAAATGCCTTCTATAATTTGAAAGCAAGCAATATTTAATTTCCTAGTTAAAAATAATCCCTGTGGCATGAAGTCCTATTAAGATTTTTGATTAATTAGAGATTTTCAAAATTTTTAACAAAGGTATTCATGTTTAAATGTAATCTAAGAAGAAATTGATTTTTAAAAACTGAGTGAATATAAGTAGAATAGTTATACCTAACCTCTGGATTAAGTAGGTGACTCAGTTGCAAATTTTCTCCTATTATTTGTTCCTTCATCTCTGTAAATGTTTTGAAAAACAATGACTTGGAGAGATCAGTCACAGTGAATATTAGACTTAATGGATGTACTTTCAATCTGAACTTGAATTAATTCAAAGTAGTGAATATTCTTTTTGACCTGAAAAGAGAAATTGCTTGTAGATCGTGGGGAATTTATATATAGTTCCTCTAGTGCCTCTAGATTTTTTTTTTTAATTTCTTGAACATCTCATCTTTCCTATAAAATAAGAGAGCATAAATATGTTTTTGATGCAGGCCATCTGGGTCCAAGAAACCGGGGGATGGTCCCACAGAACCAACCAAGAAGGTACTTGGTTTCACACAGGATGGAAATCAAACTTGAGCCAGAAAAAGTGAAAACAATTTATTGAATAGTATTGAGTGAGAGACAGAGAATAGCAAGCAGAGTTATTGGAGAGATTCAGCAAGGAGAAAAGAATGAGTCTCATTGTTGTTTGGGGCTAGGGATTTATAATGCAAAAGGGTCTAGGGTATTTTTTTCTCCAGGAATCCTTGGTAGGGTCCAATCAAAGGTGAGTGTCAGGTGAGCAATAAGTGTTATTCCATAAATTAACAAAGGTAGGGGGATTAGACCAGCATCAGCTGAGGTTTGTTTGAAGCTAATGTTTTGGACCGTGATTGGGATCTAGCTTTTCTTAGGTGTTATCAGTAGTTTGGGATCTAGGACAAAACTCAGAGTATGATTACTTCCTTGAGTCCCCCTTGAAATGGGAACATAGTTTTTTTTGGCTTATTCAGAGGCAAACTAAGGAACGTAAGTAAATGGAGCCTAACAGAAAAAGAGCAGAGATGGAGCCTTTCTAAAATAGAGTCCCTTCAGCCTTCCTACTTCATTTGGACTCTGCATAACGTACTTCTAATTAATTATAGATGTATTAATTAATACATTAGCTTCATATTTTCTCATGATTTCATTGTAAAGACATTTTCAGGTGTTTTGCAGTATGTTTATTTTCATTCTCATGGTTTCAAAAAGGAGTAAATGCTTCCCTTTCTCTGCATATTTCTGGAAAAGGCGAACTCTAACCAGGTGTCCTATTAAATGAAAGAAATCTGACAGGCAGCATAAGTACTGTTAAGAGACAGACAGTCCAGGGAGTTTGGCAAGGTCTGAAGTCTGGGCATAAGAAAAGCAGCATTATAGAACAGTTGATCCTAGAACAGAGACTGACTACTTTCTTTCTTTCTTTTTTTTTTTTTTAATGTTTTATTCTCTTTGCCAGATCTAAGAATCTTGACTGACAAGAGTAGACTGCAGACACAATGAGGTCAAAGGTATACAGGGAAGTCTTGTCCTTGATTAAATAATGTTCTGAATTGGGGTCTTCTTACACTACTGTCTAGTTGGTGTTATTATCAAAGAATCTATTAATTCTCACTTGTCATCTTAAATTGTAATTGTTTTCTCAATAAGAAGAAAAAAACTATGAAAAAGAAATAAAATGAGCCCTGAGGTAAGAGAGAGAGAGAGTGGAAGTACTAATGAAGGGCAGCAAAGAACACTTGAATGCAAAGTACCATCCTTTGTTCTTGTTTGGAATGAAAGACTTCTGCTTTGGAAGGAATGGATTAGTGAAAAGGAAGTAGTTGAAATGACACTGTGTTCCTGAAGTTATGGTGACTCCTTGGAAATTTCATTCTTAGTTCTGTGTTTCTTTACATTCTAATTAGGAATTAACAGAGCAGGGGTGCCTGGGTTGCTCAGTCAGTTGAGCCTCTGCCTTCTGCTCAAGCCAGGATCCCAGGGTCCTCAGATGGACCCAACATTGGTCTCTCTGCTTAGCGGGAACCTGCTTTGCCCTCTCCCTCTGCCTGCCAGTTGGCCTGCTTGTGCTCCCTCTGTCTGTCAAATGAATAAATAAAATCTTAAAAAAAAAGGAATTAACAGAATAAAACCAAGAAAACTTCTTTCTTATTTTAATTTAACTTGCATCCTATGAATTTCAATAGTAGGCAAAATATCACCTATAAATAAGTGTTTTATAAAATATATGTTTCCATTAATAAGATTTATTAAAAAGTTTTTTATTGTGTTTTTCTCCCATGGGATGTCACCCCATATATCCAGAAATTAGTTGGTACCCAAACAGATGAGAAAAAAGGCATATGACAATCCATTTTACTTCAATCAACCAATTTTATCAGATACCTTGGACACATTGATAAAACTAACAGTTACTAATAAATTTATGATATTTGTGTTTTTGGTGCTAGGCAGACAATTACGATTATCAATAAAAGTAAAATAGTTATCCACATTGATAAAGGCTCTTCTGAATAATATATCCACTTTTACTTACATTGCTTATTTCCAATACTTCCATAAAATGTAAAGATAATATCAATAATTTCCTAAGTCAACTTTTCTCAAAATAAAGTCCTAAATTAAGTGGGGAAGGGGCAAGTGTAGACAGCCCTAAGATGGACCACTCTGGCATAAAGATTATTTTGAGTTAAAAAACCATCAAAACCCAGCAAATTCAGGAGAAGCTCTTTACCTCCCTGACAACTGCCAAAAAATAATATGGACAGAGGACTTCCCCAAGGAAGAGAGCTATCACCATAACTACATCATACTATGAACTAGGTATGCTTAGTCACAGAGGAACCTAGCAAGGCCCCTTTGATCAAAATCCTCTATGTGCCCTCCTTTCTGAGTGGCCCAGCAAACATTTGCTTACCAAATGTTTTTATCCCTTTTCATCTTCCTGTGAATTGCATTCCTTTCCCTTTGAAGTTCCAGACACCTACCCCCTTCTCCTTAGTTCAGAATGGAACATATACCACATTTTGTTTGACTGTCTTTGGAATTTCCATGTCTATGTGGATTCCTGGTATGTATGCCATTAAATTTGATTTTCTCCTGTTACTCTGTCTTATGTCAATTTGATTCTTAGTCCAGTTAGAAGGATCTTGAAGGGACAGGACATTAATGTTCCCTGACACCAGTAAGACATGGGAGTTTCTTAAAAAATCCTGATTACCAGGCTAATGTAATCCTAGGCTTATTGGTTCAGTATTGCTGAGGTGCAGATGGAGAATTTGCATTTTTATGAGATTTTAAAATGATTTTTTTATATATAAAAATTGGAAATCATTACTCTGAGATGATCTTTCAGTTTCATTTAGCTGATGCAATTATTGTAAGACTACCCTTTAATGTAAAGGCATATATCCATTAATTTTTAGTAAACCAGTTAATCTGATTAAGAAGGAACATATAAGAGTATCAAACTAAAATAAGGCACTTGAGGAATTTCTTTATGATTTTTGTACCAGAAACTCATAGAGAAAATTTCTTTTATATTCATAGAAGAAAGAAAACATACTCTAAATATCAATTTAGTGATTTAGTTTTGTCCCAACTTATTTGCCCCTAAGAACAACTTTAAGAACATTTAAAAGAAAACAACCAAGTATTGTATTATCACTATGAAGACTGAATTGGTTGAAAAATTGCAAGCAAATGGAAATTCTATCGGAAAAGAACAGTTGTGATAGAAGAATCAAGAAAGGGTTTTGGATAACTGATATGTAAGAAAGCATTATAGATTCACTGAAACAGAGTTTAATGATCTAAAATTGACAATCAAGTTGATACAGGCAATTCTAGGTATACTATTGCATGACCTGTGAACTATTTTCTTAGTGGATGGTTCTTTTGAAGAATGCTTTAGTTCACAGATTTTTCTTAGAGCAGAAAAAGGTAGCACTTCTCAAAGTTCATAACAGGGGATGCATTTTTAATGTCCTTGTATTTTTAGCATTTCTTATTTATATCTGTCAAAGTAAATTCTTAATGTACAAACAAAATGTTTTATAGCTTACAGGTGTATTTTGTTCTCACTGCTAATGTTTGAAACATATTTGTTCCTTCTTTAAAATATGTAATAGAAAGTCATATTTATTATTAAGTATTTTGACAATAGAGAAAAGTACAAATAAAAAACTTTAATTATAACATGTAGTGATGTTTATATCTTATATTTGAGGATATGTTCTAGTCTTGCTTCTATTAAACTATATGAGTTTGTGTAAATTTTGTTTACACAAACAAATGTTTGAATTATATCACATATTAGTTTGTTATCCACTTTTTATTTGATAAAAGATGTTTGTTAATGCATTCTGTATTCTGTATTAACATTTTAATAAAAATATATATTAACATTTCAGTTGTTATAATTTCATTCAGGGAATGGATATATGTGCATCCAGTAGTATCCTAAAGCCAGCTATTTTGGTCCATTTTTTGATAGTAGAGGTGATAATACAGTAAACACAAATCTTTTAGTACATATTTTGTTAATCTTTAGCCTATATTCCTGTACATAATATCTTTGACCAAATTTTATGAACAATAGTTTTGATACAAGAATTGAATTGTTAGTGATTTAAATGGCTACATTGGGCTAGATCCATTTTTCTATATGCTTTATGACATTTTAGGACAAACTGCTATCCTGTTATTTTTAAAAAATTTATACCTTTCTTTATACTTATTTTGGAGATTTTATATATATATATGTACATATATATATATATATATAATGTATATATGTATATATACAAATATATATGTATATATTCCTTAAGTTGTTTCTTATGCTTTTTTTGGATGTTTGAATTTTTCATAATGATTTGTAACATAGCTTTGTAATTCAAAGGGGGGGTTCTTTCGTATGATTGTGTTATAGTGTTATAGATTTTCATGAATTATTTATATCTATGTTGTCAAATGAAGTAGTCTATTTTTCCCACTTTTTCACTTATTATTCTAAAAGTTTTCCTTAAGGCTGTGTTAACTCCTACTTAGTTATTTATAAACAAATTAACAGCTGCAATGATAATAAGCTAGAGGGTGTGTATTCTATTTACCCTAACATATATTTGTATTACTAAGACTTACTACATGTTGTTAGTATGTTCACAATTGGGCACTTGAGCCTCTATTTTACACTTTAATGGAAAGTTTTCTGCATAGAAATGTGCAGGAATGAAATTTGACACAGAGATTGTAACCTGATTCATTGACCCTACTTGATGTGTATTAGTAACAGAATTTTAATGAGACGAGGAAAAAGATTTGGTTATAGATTATATTCTATAGAAATATTTGTGCCATGTTTAAGAAGTCAGCATTTATTTACATAGTACAGCATTTTGGGGGGATAGATTTTTAAAAGTGTAGACATATAAGGGATCTCTTAATTTGACAGACTTTTGAAAATATGATAATATACAGTGTTGATAAATGTTTTGGAGAATGGCCACTCTCACACTTTGCTGATGAGAATCTACAATTTTAGAGCCTTCTGGACAATAATTCAGGAAAATATCCTTAAATCATTCCTAGGGCATTATTATCACAATATTTGAAGTAATACAGAAAAGACACAGGCTGGTGTCACTTTTTGACATTTTCACAAAAAATTAAAATGATGTCATACTAGAATAGGAGGATAGCTAGAGATTCTTTGTGTAGAGGAAATCCTTTTTTATGTTACAGTATCTCATTATCTTTCTGTGTATCTGCTTCAACACTGCCTTTAGCTCAATGACAGACATTTGTCTCCAGAAATTTTATCTTCTGTGAATTTCCATTTTTATAGGCAAATACACTTCCAGGAAGACTAAAAGTTTTCCAGATGATTCTGGATGTTATTTACAATTTGGCACCAAAGACATGACAAGAACTTCGGATCTTTTTACAGTAGCCTAGCCTAATAAAAATGTATTAAATAGGTAGATACCCTTTAGAAAATGGGAAAGCAAACATTTCATCTCCTGTATGACCAAGAAAGCTGCATTAGTATCTAATGCTATAAAACTAAGGGAAGAAATATTCATCAAAGCAACTGTGACTTCTGAACCTGACTACTTAAATGGAGAGTACAAAATAAGTACTGTAATGATTAAAAACTCAATACAGGGGTGCCTGGGTGACTCAGCTGGTTAAGCATCTTCCTTAGGCTCAGGTCATGATCCAGGGGTCCTGGGATCAAGCTCCATCTGGGTTCCTAGCTCAGTGGGGAGTCTGCTTCTCTCTCTCCCTCTGTTCCTCCTTCCAGTCTGTGCTCTCTTTCTCAAATAAATAAATTAATTAAATATTTTAAAAAATAAAAGTAAAAACAATACAAATTGCATAGTCATTTACCTTGGAATTCCACTTTTATTAAATCAGTTAAAATAAATAAGATTTTAAAAAAGTTTTCCCTATAATGATATTAGGTAAAATTTTGAAATAATAGTTAAAAAGTATTAAAAAATAGTTAAAAAGTATAAACCATTTAAATGTTCAACAATGAAAGATCTATTGAATTTGTGCTAGAGCAAATATTCTGCAGTCATAACAAATAAGCATACAGTATCTATCTATCTATCTATCTCTCTCTCTATATATAAATGACATATTTTGAATGGAAAAATGTGCAAAATAGTACACTAAGAACTTTTTTTATAAAGAAGAATATGCACATAGACATGCTTAGAAAAAAGTATTTAATTTTTTAAAATAGGTTTTTGAGGTCTTTGTACTTATATGTAGTTTATATTTTTTGCAATAAATGCACATTATTTTATAATAAGAAAAATAAAGGTAGTGAAACATGAATCATTAAAGACAAGATGGAAGAGCTAATGACCCTTTAATTTTGCAAATCATGTAACCAAGTTTGTATTGTTTAAGTTCATTAAAACAGAACCCAAAATAAAACCCATGTCTTTTCTTTCTTCACATTTTGTTCTTTCCTCTGAATAGTAGTGGGTTTTATACAGTCTGAATGAGTTTAAGTGTTATTAATTTACATACTGCTTATTTGCTTTTCAAGATATATTTAACCTGGTGCACCCGGGTGGCTCAGTCATTTAAGCATCTGACTTGATTTCAGTTCAAGTCATGATTTTATGGGTCCTAAGCAGAGGGAAAGAGAATCTTGAGTAGACTCCCTGCCAAGCACAGAGCCTAAGGCAGGGCTTGATCTTATAACTTCTCTCTCCCCTTAGCCTTGTGATCTTTCTTGTTCTCTGTGAAATAAATAAATCTTAAAAACAAACAAACAAACACAGATGTATTTATTCAGCTGATTCAAAGACTCCTAAAAATCAGTGATCTAGACCAAACTACATAATTTTCAGGAAATCAAATGAGATAAAATTACCCCACAGCAAGGGGGTGCCTGGGTGGCTCAGTCGGTTAAGGTCTCACTTTTGATTTCAGCTCAGGTCATGATCTTAGGGTTTTGAGATTGAGTCCCACACTGAGCTCCTCTCTAAGAGTAGAAGCCACTTAAGATTCTCTCCTTCTCCCTCTGTCCTTCCCCTGACTCTTGCAAGCTTTCTCACAATAAACAAACAAATCTTAAAAAAAAATCCAAAACAGTGAATTATAGGTTTTATTTTGTGCATGCTAACAGAATATTTATCCTTAGTAAACATGAATACAAATCAAACAGATGCAGCAAAGGTAAGATTTTGCTCAATCTCACTTTGCCACTGTAGTTTTTGACTTTTGTTTGGAAAGATGGGCAAGTGAAAAGGAATGCTTAGCCCTGATGTCACTGACAGCAGAGCCCTTCTTTAGGTCATTCTGCTATGCTCTTGGAAAACAAACGAACAAACAAAAACTAAAAATGCATTCAAAGATCTGAACATCTATTGTTAGAGGACTTTTGCTGAGAAATCTCTGCTCATTTGCAATCAATGCCTCTGATATGGGACTTCCTGATTTTCTTCTGTTCAGACATTTGAATTAAATTTATGAAGCAGTACAAGGAAGGATGAGTATATAAACCATTCTTTAGTTACAACTAACAGCAAGCATGGCACTCCAGCTGAATTATTTTATCCAGTACACCAAAGAGATATCCTTCCCATTGCGATCCCCTTGGGCATTTATGCAGTAACCACCTATGAACTACCAGCTTTAAATTGCAGGCCTTGGGAAGACTCCAATTAGATAAATTCAAACATCTTTATGATTTCAATTTCTGCAAACCAACACATAATCTGAATCTCTAAATGTAGAACACCCATTCAAGTGGAAAGTAGAAGGAATAATGAGTATAGATAAAACAAACCGAAAAATAAGACCAGGAGGGACTAGAGCTATTTTTCTTCTTTATTCATCACTGATACTGTCTTTCTTTTAAAGGAATTGAGAGTTTATATTTAATATCCAATTTAGCTAAAATCTGTAGCATTACTGAGAGTATAAGTTGATTCTTTCACTAGGTTGACAAATTAAATTTGTCAGATTAATATGGTTTCAAAGTGAAGATTAAAGGTTCATTAGCCTAAAAAGACTCCAGGTAAATTGTCACTTACTGCTTCATGAAAACATTTGTTCAGAGCTTAGAATGTAACTATGTAATTTTCTCAGTTCATCTTTTCATGCAATATAGTGTCTCTTACATTCTTTAAGAATACTCTTGTTTTCACACATTCTCTAGTACTAGTTGTTTCTTCATTTTTCTCTCTTATCTATTCTTTTTCTCTCCAGATTTTCTCCACATTTTATCATTTATTATATATGTGTATCTTTGTGTGTGTATGGAACTATGTGTAAATATATTTATGATGTATAATTTATAGATTTTATGTATTATAAGATATACTCCCCTATCTTTAATAGGAATTTAGAATATTGATTTAGAATACGCAGGGCCAAAGATGTGTTTTCTGGTCAGTGAAATTAGAATGAATCAACCAAATTATGGATCTTTTTTTAGTTAGTATTTTCTGATGTGCTCTAGAAGGAGTTAAAAAAAAAAAAAAAGACTTGGAGTCTTTAGTAAAAATACTGTTGGTAAAAGTATATGTAACACCAAAATATATGAGATATCAAGATGTATAATCTACAAATTCTTTTATAGCACTGCTTAAATACTTTGGTTTCCTTTGTAGCAATATATGCGCCACTTAAAGAGGGCATATGTGGAATAACTGGTTACTGCCTCTTCCTTGAAACATTTCCTCAGTCTTTTTTTTTTTTTTTTAAAGATTTTATTTATTTGACAGAGAGAGATCACAAGTAGGCAGAGAAGCAGGCAGAGAGAGGAGGAAACAGGCTCCCTCTTGAGCAGAGAGCCCAATGCGGGGCTAGATCCCATAATCCTGAGATCATGACCTGAGCTGAAGGCAGAGGCTTTACCCATTGAGCCACCCAGGTGCTCCATCCTCGGCTGTCTTATAGAACAACTTCCCTGGTTTTCCTTTTACCTCACTGGCTGCTTGTGTTCCCTTGCTTATTTTCCTTTTACCTATGACTATTTAAAGTTGGATGACCCATGGAGGTATTTCTTAATCTACTTCTGATTCCTGAATACACTCACTCTGTTAGTGATCTAATGAAATTTTATAGTTGTAAGTAATATCAGTAAGGTGATACCATCAAATTTTATCTGAAGCTCAAACATCCTATATGAAATTAAAATTCAAAGATCCAACTGCTTACTTGACAGTTTCATTTGATGTCTACTATCTCAACTTAGCATATACAAAATAGAACCCATCATTAATTATTCTGTCCCCAATCTTTTTTACTTTCATTATGCCCTACCTCATTTAATACAATCTTAACATTCTAGTTCAGGCCAATTTTAGAGATTTACTGATATTCTCTATTCCCTTTGTGAAACAAATTGGATGTACATTGTATTTATTTTTCATTACTAGTAGATGAATCTTGAGGAGTCTGCATTGATCAGTTGAAAGAATTGTACATAGAACAGATAAGTCCAAGGGTACCAAAACGATCCATATAGCAATCATATAGCAATATAGCAATCATATTACTTAATTAAATATTTAAACATTATATGAAATGATACATTTCTGAAAATATAGGGTTGTTTTTTCCTATGAAAATCAAGTGGAGAGATTTCAGAAATATAGATGATGACAAGAAAATTCTTTTTGAATGGGCATAAAAGAGACATCTTGAAAAGTTTGGGAGAAAAGAATGACCTGCCAGGAAGAAAATAATTCTTCAGAATAGCTGGGTGGGATGGGGAGACTAAACATCTGTATTAGATTACATAATTGGTTACAACTGTTTGAAATTTCTTCCCTCAAAATGTGGGACATGTACTCACTATCTTGAATTTAAACTAATGATTCTCCTTAAAGATAATAGGTCATTCAGAGTTTCAATTTCTTTTTTTTTTTTTTTTTGTCACTTTGGTTAAGTTGTATTTTAAAAATTTAACATTTCAACCAAAATTTTGAATCTATTGACATAAGTATACCAAATGTACCCTAACCATCTTCTCAATAAATATAGATTAGTATTGATATAGAAATTTCACTCCTAATGTTAATATGTTTGTTCTTTATTTCCTTATTACTCTTTGCAGGAATTTAAGAAGTTTAATGAAGTTTTCATACAACTAACATTCAACTTTTTAATATTCTTTAATGTACATTTGTTTTCTATCTTATTGATTTCTACTCTTGTTTTTATTATTTATTCTTCTATTTTCCTTGCATTCAATCTGTTGTTCTTTATCTATATTCTTTAGGTGGAGACTAATATCACTGAGTTTCAGTGCCTTCTTTTCTAAGACACACAGGTGAAGCTAAACTTTTTTTTTTTTTTAAAGATTTTATTTATTTATTTGTTAGAGAGAGCAAGCGAGCGAGCACAGGCAGACAGAGAGGTAGGCAGAGGCAGAGGGAGAAGCAGGCTCCCCGCCGAGCAAGGAGCCCGATGTGGGACTCCATCCCAGGACGGTGGGATCATGACCTGAGCCGAAGGCAGCTGCTTAACCAACTGAGCCACCCAGGCGTCCCGAAGCTAAACTTTTTGCTCCAACCATTGTTTCTGTCAGTATTGGACAAATGTTATTCAGTCATACATTAATGATTTTTCTGTTCAGTTTATTTCTTAATACCTGTTTTGACTTCTTCCTTGATTAATCAGTCACTTGGAAGAATATTCGTTATGTACATTTAGTATACAGAAGAACACAAAAACATTTGCTTCTATAACAACATCAAGAACAAAGTAATAACCACATAAAATAATAGTCATTTAAAAAAACGCTAATTCTTCATAATAGGCTAGCAAAGAGTGGTGCATTTAAGAGAGTTCCAGTGAACCTTGGCACCTTCCTTACTTGGTGTAGGCACGGTGAAGCCATAGGTGAAAAGACAATGGAAAGAGTAGATTAAATCAACAGAGTGTTTGAGAATGACATTGGCTTGTGAGATTAATTGGAACATGTATGTGTCCCAAAAGTAAAATAAAATTTTTTGTCCTGATACCCCTGACACAATTTTTCCTCCAGAAAATAGCATAAAAAAAGAAGGGGGCTAGAGAATGGGAAGAAATCACATCACCTCATACATTTTTATGATGTTTGCATTTGGATTCTAGGGATCTACTGGAATTAAATCAAAATGTTAACAAAGTATATCTGAAACTGCAGTTTAACTGTCTCTGGGCTTAAATATTGACATAATTACGAAGGTAGAAGCAGCAAAGGACATTACAGTTTATACTATTTATAGATGAACTCAATCTAACTAAAAATGGGGCCTGGCTCAACTCAACTCAATTTTAGGAAGAATATGAATAAGTAGTTCTTAATCTTAATTTCAGACATGAGTAAAGACTTGTATTCCCTTAAAAATCTCTCTCTCTCTCTCT
>ML109057.1:0-12284 GCA_003697995.1 Taxidea taxus jeffersonii
AAATTCTTACCAGAATTCATAAGTTTCCAAAGTTGATCTACCAAGGCTTCATTGCATAATGGAGACTCCATGTTCTTAGTAAATGGTGGGTTCTTTGTCAACATGTTTAGAATCTTATGTCTGAAAGATAAAGAAAAATCAAACTTTTGCTGACCATGAACTAAAAACATTTGAAAATTATCTGTAGTATCTCCTTCCTATTTTATCATCTCTTCCTAGATTTATCTTTGTGTTTAAGTTTAATTTAACTTCAAAAGACATTATTTCACACATCTTAAATATTTACTATTGTTTTTTCACTGGAAAGATTCTGGTGGGTTTGTTCTTTCTAAAATTACCTTAGTATACAAGGAGGTCCTTTAAAGCTTGACTCTACGTATTCCTAACCAACTTTTCCCATTTGATTTCTAAAATGAACATTTTATTCTCCTTAGAAAAATTTTTAAAGACTGTTCAGTAAATACAAAAATCTTAAAATGGGACAAAAAAAAATTACATATGGACCAAGAAATCAAGAAGCCTACACTGAGGTGATAAAATGAATATACACTTCATTATTATAGCACCTTTTAAAGCATGGAAATGTGCAGAAGCACTCAAAATATGGAGACCAAAAAAAGGTTTCCTCAAAATGAGCTGAAGTTTAGAGGAGTTAATTAGTAAAAGCATCCTCATGCTGGTAGGTAACAGTTAAACTCCGCTACTAGGAGTTATCTCCTGTGAGAGGCCATCTGAACACTTCTGGAATCCTCTAAAATAGGGTTGTGTGACCGAAATAAAATCTGAAAGAGAAAATGTCCAACACTATGTGTAGGAGACACCAGAGAAAGAGGATAGAGAAAGAAAATGAAAAGCAAGGAAGCTATGGCATTAGTCTAGCTAAATTTAGTGCAGGGATAAGAGCCAGGCCCAGGCCTAAGAGATTCAAGAACACAGAGTAATGGAATATTTGGATATAACTGGAAAACAAACTTAGGGTGTAATTACAAATGAGATTAGCAAGACCTTAAAGGTGAACTTGGGCAGTTTTTATATTTAATTGTTGGTGGTAAGGCATCGAACTGGATTTGTACTTCAAAAAGAGATGGGAGGAAAGTGGAACAAATAGGCTGCAGATTAAGATACTTAACCTCTTTTGGCTTTAATTTTACGTCTGTAAAACTGGAAGTTGTGGACTCCCATTTTAACATCCTCTTGTGCTTTGATATTTTAAGATGTATAAAATATAAAAGACTACTGAAAAGCTTTGAGAACAAAAAGTGAAATGGAGTCATAGATGCAATTTACAGATAGGGAATATGAAAGGGGATATACACCTTCACGGATATTCAAACCTTTATAAATTTTTCAAACCTTTATTTTCAAACCTTTATAAATAAACACAATTTCTATCCTTAAGGACCTCAGAATTTCTATGTAAGAACAAATCAATAATACAGGTAAACAATCTTTAAAGATAGGGATGAGTTTGTTGTTTACAGCATGTTCATGTTGTTATACTTTAAGTTTGCATTAAGAAGAAAACTTAAGTTTCTATTCTGCTGCTTTCTCAGTTATCCCCAAAGACCAAAGTGGTAGGGCCCAACTAATAAAACTTTATGGCATTTACTCAGATCATTACAAACTCTTTAGAGCTGTGCCAACGAACTGTAAAGATGAAACAGAGGATATCTTTGAAACGGTCACTAAAAGAGCAATAATGATCAGCACCTGTATTATCAAATTAAACATTTCTTCAAAAGCTTTATGTTTCTCTAAAGTTTAGATGATAGAAGAAAGGATTTTACAAAGAAATACTTATAAATGACTAAATACCCAAAGCAATACTCAGGACATAAAGTTTAAGGGAAGACAATGAGAATCTCATGTTTAATATTACAAAGATTAAATATAAAAATTCAGAATATGCTTATATGCTTCAGACAACTGGAACAGACCTAAAGCAAATCCTGAGAAAGTCACAGGTTTATAGTATTACTTCCCTAAACAGTTGAGAATCTTCTTGGTGGGCCAGTCCAATCTACTGCAAATCATTATCAATAAGAAACTCAAATCAAAACTAAAAACATGCTCAAAATCTCTTATGAGAAAAAGCACAAGATGTATATGTGTCTCATGAGGGACTGATATACTGTAATCATACGTATGCTTCATTCCAAAACCAGAATATAATTCCATGTCATCTTTAAAACACTCCTATCCATTTTAAAGAATATAATTAATAGTTCTTCCTATCCATATAAAAAGTATATTCATGGATAGAAATAACTGGAAAGCAATAATTCAAAATGTTAAGTGTCTCTGGTTAAAATAATTATAGGCTATTTTAAGTTTTCTTCTTAATGTGATTTTGCATTTTTCCAAATTTATAGGAATAAAAAAGTCATACCCCGTGATGAATCACTAAGTTCTGCCCCTGAAACCAATACTATACTATATGTTAACTAACTTGAATTTAAATAAAATCTTGAAAAAAGGAAAAAGAAAAAAGTTATGCCTACTGACACTATAATTTTCAAAAATGTAAATTTCATTTTAGTTCAAAAATACAACACCTAGATTTAATTATTTATTTACTGCATCTAGATTTTTTTTCTTTTCCCTTTTTGGATTATTTCTCTGTCTTACCAGACATGTGAAACACACAGCAAACTCTATGGAAAAAAAGCATTAGTAAATGGTCAGGTGATTATACAGGTTACCTAAAGTGCATTTACTTAGTTTCAATTCTCAAGATACCTTAATGAAGAACTAACCTATAATCTGAAAATCTTCTATTGCAAGAAAATGATACAAATAAAGTGGACAACCCTATTATCATATTTAAAACATCAAGCCAACAAGAAAGACTAAGAACTTGCCCAACATTTCAAAATAAACACCTTAAAACTTTTTTCTGTATACAGTTGTCAACACAGAGATAAAATCACTTCTCTTTAACATATGAAGGAAGTTAAAGATACATATGATTAGGGAAAAAGCCATACAGATGTTTAGAGGAAAAAGGAAAAAATTACAACCAATCACTCATTTCACATGTATTGAATCGACTATTTGTAAGGACAATGTTATGTTCCAAACATACAGTGACAAAAGGAAATGTGGTCCCTGTCTCTTTGGTACTTATGTTCCTATGGGGGAGACAAAAATAATCAAATAGTTCTAGCTATAAAATTAATATTTATATATACAGGAGGTATTTCTTTAGTATAGGAAGAATGGTAGGATTTTTATGGGAGATTATGACTTCAGGGACATGATCTAGTACAAGAAATCAAGGAAGCATCCTTGCAGAAACAAATTTCAAGTTTAGCTCTAAAGTATCCAGGAGTAATTATAGGTAGTTGGGGTTTTTTCCTCCAGACTTTAAGGTTTCACCCTAAAATTCTTCAGAGCTTTATCTAACTCTACCAAAATCAGTAATTCTGACATATATAATAATAAACACAGAAAGAGAAAATCAACATATATTTTTACAATTTAAGTCTTATCGGGATGCCTAGGTGGCTCGGTCGGTTAGATGTCCAACTCTTGGTTTCAGCTCAGGTCATGATCTCATGGGTTGTGAGACTGAGTCCTGTGTCAGTGTCTGCACTCAGAGGGGAGTCTGCTTGGTGGTTATCTCCCTTTGCCCCTCCCCCACTCTCTCTCCCTCTCTCTCCAATAAATAAATAAATCTTTAAAAAAATTTAGTTCTTACTGGAGACCATTTCATCATTAGCTTAAAAATCAACCAAGGGGGGGGCGGCTGGGTGGCTCAGTGGGTTAAAGCCTCTGCCTTCAGCTCGGGTCATGATCCCAGGATCCTGGGATCGAGCATCTGGCTCTCTGCTCGGCAGGGAGCCTGCTTCCCTCCCTCTCTGCCTGCCTCTCTGCCCACTTGTGATCTCTGTCTGTCAAATAGATAAATGAAAAATCTTAAAAAAAAAAAAATCAACCAAGGGCCATAAAAATAAAATACTGTGTTTGGGGTAGGAGAGAATAATGCCAGTGACTATAAGACAGACACCAATATTTACCCATCTTTAAGACTAAGAATTCTATCCAATCAATAAAGCAGAATATGGTGGATCTGTACTGTAGTTACTTAACGAGTTCAAGAAAAAGTAATAGAACAGATTGGCAGAGGAAAGGGGGGCAAAATGGGTGAATCAGGTCAAAAAGTACAAAACTATAAGTCACAGGAATGTGAGGTACAACATGGTAGTAACAGTTATTAATAGTATGTTGCATATCTGAAAGTTATTAAGAGTAGATGTTAAAAGTTTTCATCACAAGAAAAAAAGTGTGTAATTATGTATGGTGATGGATGTTCACTGAACTTATTATGGTGACAATTTCCCAATATATATTAATATTGAATACACTGTGTTATACACCTAAAACTAACATAATGTTCTATGTCAATTATACCTAAAAGAAAGAAAATCAAAAGGGAGAAAGAGTAATGATGGGAACAAAGAGAAAAGGACAGAGTTTCTATTCAAAGTACTAAAAACAAAGAAGAAACACAAAAATATGGACAGATGTGCCAAGGTACTAAATACACACATACATTAACTGTTACGTGGTAATACTTCCATCCTCTGACAATTAAGATTAAAGATCTTTAAAGACACGCTGAATTTTTAAACTATGAATAGAACTATGGGCTAGATGATATTAAGTACGGAATAAGAGGTTCCCTACTACTGATGATATAAATGAATCACATCAACTAAGAAGAAAAGTGTCAAATGTAATCATGAACTGGGTCTTTAAATAGGTTTTCAGTTCAGATTGTAAATAATAGTACTCTTAAAATTTGAATGCTATTAATAGTTCCACAACAGAATTTCAAAAACAATCATTCAGGTTGTATAATATATAATTTAGAAATATAGAAACTTCAAATATTATATAGTACTTCAATCAGCTAAAGTGATCTTCAAAACATAGTCCCATGATCTCAGAAATACACGCTTTAATGTTAGTTCCGATGTTGTGAACTGAAAACATAAATATACACAATATACTTTGTTTATACTCTATTTATAATTTCTGATCCCACTTGCTATCAGTAGGATCTTATAAACTTTCAAATGCATGAACTCTTGTCTGGTAAGAGATGAAGCTGGTTTCCTGCTTCTCCTCTTTTATCTGAATATATACCTGAGAACGGATGATCATTTTATCCACATCAACCATACCTTTAGTACACATCAACCAGAAAGAAAAATTATTTCAAATACAATTTAGATCACAAATCACGAACTATGAAATATTAACACCAAACTTTGTACAAAGATACACATATAACAGGCATCATTTAAAACACTGAAATAGGGGTGCCTGAATGGCTCAGTTGGTTAAGTGTCTACCTTCAGCTCAGGTCATGAACTCAGGGTCCTGCGATGGAGCCCCACGTCGGGCTTCCTGCTCAGTGGGGTGTCTGCTTGTCCCTTTCCCTCTGCCCCTCACACTGCTCATGCTCACTCTCTCTTGCTCCACTCTCTCTCAAATATGTAAAATCTTAAAAAAAAAAAAAAAAATTTAAAAAAAAAAAAAAAAACACTGAAATGGTTAGAGTTGAAAAAAAGACAGACCGAAATAAAACACTGAAATAATAAGGTCCCTTAACCAAGAGCTCACTGCTACAATCAATCTCAAAAACTACACTGGTCAAAGACAATGTCTTTATTAGGGAACTACAATCTCTTACATGGACTCCTCATGCCCTGATGCATTTCAGTAAGGTTAGAGAGCAGTTTGCCCGTATGCCTTTTTGGAAGAAAACAACTATCTGCCAACTTACGTGTAAAGTTGAGTAAGATGACATCTCTAGGTTTATGTTCTTGTTTCTAGTGTGCATGACTATAAGTTACTTCCCGCAAGTCCAAATTTTTTTTTTAAAGATTTTATTTTTATTTATTTGACAGACAGAGATCACAAGTAGGCAGAGAGGCAGGTAGAGAGAGAGGGGGGAAGCAGGCTCCCTGCTGGGCAGAGAGCCTGATGTAGAGCTCGATCCCAGGACCCTGAGATCATGACCCGAGCCTAAGGCAGAGGCTTTAACCCACTGAGCCACCCGGGCACCCCCACAAGTCAAATTTTATTTTATGAAGTCATAATCTTAAAACAAATGACAAAAATTTAAGTGTCTCATATATACAAAGAAAGGAAGACAGAAAAGGTCAAAAATTTAATCCTATTCAAATAACTATGAATTATATGTTTATAAAAAATACACTATAAGATCCTACTTTGCAAAAAGAAAGCAACAGAAGTGAAGGAAATGAAGACTAGAAGAAACACAAAAATGAAAACTTACTAAGTCAGGACTGGGATTTTCTTCTACCTTCCTCTTAATACTTTTTAAATCCCAGGTCTGTGTATTAAAAATGGAGATTTTATAGGAGATAGAAAGAAACAAATGGGATACACCAAGACACTTCTCTCCATCCCTTGTAAAACAGACTGAATCAATCAATACAGATATTATAAATTTGGATGTCCCATGTACACTACAAACTATTATATAAGCTTTTATTTAAATTACAATGGAAGCCGTATATAAAGTTGCAGAAAATAAACTTTGCTTATTAACAATGTCTTTTTTAGGGACCCTTGGGTGGCTTAGTGGCTTAAGCCTCTGCGTTGGGCTCAGGTCATGGTCTCAGGGTCCTGGGATCAAGCCCCACGTCGAGCCCTACATCGGGCTCTCTGCTCAGCAGGGAGCCTGCTTCCTCTCTCTCTGCCTGCCTCTCTCCCTACTTGTGATCTCTCTCTAATAAATAAATAAAACCTTTAAAAAAACATATTTTTTATAGTTTTAATGTTTTATAGTTATAATGTTATAGTTATAATGTTACAATGTTATAGTTATAATGTTATAATATTATATAATGTATATATACATATATACATATATATACACATTATATAATATACATATATAATGTTATAATGTTATAGTTATAATGTTAATAGTTTTATATGTTTTAAAAAAACATATTTTTTTAAAGGTTTTATTTATTAGAGAGAGAGAAAGAGAGAGAGAGAGAGAGAGCATGCATGAGCTGGGGGGAGGGGCAGAGGGACAGGGAAAAGCAGACTCCCTGCTGAGCAGGGCTTGATCCCAGGACCCTGAGATCATGACCTGAGCCCAAGCCAGACGCTTAAACAACTGAGCCACTCAGGTGCCCCAGCATACTCAATTTTTTAAAAAGCACCACAAAAAGGACATTAATAAATGTATAACATATTCTTTTAAAAATAATAATAATAAAAATAATAAAAACTTGTTCCATGTGTAATCTTCCAAAATTACTCCGTTTACTTTAGGACTTGCAAAAATCAAAATATAGCACAAAAACTAACCTTACATAGGGTACAGGGTCACTCTGAATCATATTAAGTAGCCATTGCAGTTCTTCATAACTCCTGTCCACTGAAAATAAAAATAAAGAAATGTATGTTTTTAACTATAACAAATGAAATAATGAGTGACAAGGAGATATTTACACTTAATATTTAGAGCACTGGCTTGGCTGTATTTCAATTCAGAGTTGAAGGCTGTAGGCAACTTCTTACATTTTTTATGAACAGGCCACTTTGTAAACTTCACTGGTATTGTGCTACATATAGCCAAAACATAAAACAGGACCAACTGCCTATTTTTCGCTAATGCTCAAATCAAT
This sequence comes from Taxidea taxus jeffersonii, assembly GCA_003697995.1. NCBI lineage: Eukaryota > Metazoa > Chordata > Mammalia > Carnivora > Mustelidae > Taxidea > Taxidea taxus. Next base: position 7,680 of record ML109057.1, read on the forward strand.
GACAAATACAACATAAAGCAAATTATAATTTAAGGTTCCTAAATTAGATGAGTAACTCTAAATGGACAAAATATACTTAAATCAAATTAACAGGAAAATCTGATACCCATTGGTATCTCAACTATAATTACAGTATACCATATGAAATACTGTTTTTACCCAAGTGGTTTCTTTCACTTAAGACTAAAGAGCAGTTTTAACTGTTCAACATCCCTAAGATAACATAACATAGTGCTATAAATATAAATGACCTGGATAAAATCACTCATTAGCAATTTCCATTCACCTTTTCAACAAGTTACGCTTTTATGATTTGAAAACCTTTATTATCAGAATTTTATTACTGATCTCCTTCATTTTTTCACGTTCTAATGATCCAGATATATGGATAATACTGAAGCACCTCTCAATTGTACTTATTAACTTAGCATTCTTTTGGAAATCATATTAGCATTCTATTTCATTTCAGGTAATACTAATTCATGAAATCTTCATATTCATGTGGCAGTAAACATCACTCATGTATTTTGGAAAGAAAGCTAGGGATACTGGCATATTTGGTAGATCTTAGGATATCTAGATTTCACAAACTGGTAAAATGTCCAAACAAAATAGATAAATTTCATTTTTTTTTACTTGACATTAAAACAAAATCACTCAGGGCATTTAACATTCAAGATCCAATGTATATTATGACACTTTGTTTTCTTGCAAGTTAGCTGAGAAAACAGCATGAGTAAATAAAGGTGAAGAAATGAAAAAAAACAAACAAACAAAACAAAATCACTATTTTCACTGCCATTTCTTAAGAGAAAGAATTAGTTACCCTCAATAAAAAGAACAAATGACCACCCTTTCTGAACTTAGCCCAACATATATAATATATACTATTTTGTTCTTACACCTTTATAATTTCTGACTATATACACACACATACTTTTATTGAAATTAATTTAAAAAATGATAAGGATTTGAGTAGATTTCCTTTATTATGTAAAAATTAACCAGTATCTATTAAAGAACTTCCCTCACTTCTTCCTCTCTCCATAAACAGAAGTATAACATACTCTAACTTCTTTACTCTTCCCAAATTTTAGCATAATCTGGAATTCCATAGGTAAATTAAATTATATATTTCTTATATTTGTATATATATTTTTAATTTTTTAAAAGATTTTATTTATTTGAGAGAGAGACAGAGCATGAGCAGGGGAGGGACGAAGGGAGGAGGAGAGTGGAAGCAGACTCCCTGCTGAGTGAAAAGCCTGAACTGGGCCCTCAATCCCAGGACCCAGAGATCATGACTGGACTGAGCCACCCAGGTGCCCCTATAAAGAATTATTTTTGAGGGGCGCCTGGGTGGCACAGTTAGTTATGCCTTTGACTCTTGGTTTTGGCTCAGGTCATGGCCTCAGTGTCACGCGAACAAGCCTGCATGGGGCTCCTGCCCCGTGTGGAGTCTGCTTAAGATGCTCTCTCCTCTGCTCCCCCTCCCCCACCAAAAAATAAATCTTTTTTAAAAGACAAATTATGTTTGAAGTTTGCATTAAATTTTCTAACCATGCCATTAACAAATATTTAAGCTTAGTTCTATTTTTTTTTTTTTTTTTACAGGCATAGTCATTCATCACTGGGTCTTTCATTTCACACTTTCATCAATCTTGAGTTATTATCTGATTCACTTCCAGCTCAGCTGAAAATTCTTTGGGAATTTTGTTTTAAAGAGTGTTACAAAGGAGATGTACTTCTAAATCTTTAAGACTAAATGAGTGACAACCTCACAAAAAGAGAAGGTAGGATTGCACTTTTCCCTAAACATTACATTAGCCCTTTGTTCATTGTCTTTTGAACTCTTCATATTCTGAAGAAGTCACAGGCCACAGGTAAATCATTATTTTTTTAACCTGTACAATAACTAGGTTCTGATATTCCTAGGAAGTTACACACTTTTTCTTTAACCTTAAAATTTTAAATTTTATCAGATTCTAGCTTAAGAAGTTTCATTTTACTCTTTCAAAGTATTCTATTATATTTTGGATTATTGTTTTTCTTCTACCTGCTCTATTCTTCTTGACTGAATTCTTAGTATTTTTATCTCTTTATTTTTCTGCCCTGTATATCTTTAAATGTTTTGAATACATAATATTCTCTTAGTCACTTTCTGGTCTTACATTTTTTTCAACTTCACGAAGCCTATTCTAAGGTATAAGATGTTTTCTTGAGTCTTCAGTTAGAAATTTCCCAAAAATCTTCTTCTAGTTTTAATAACATGTAATTAAAGCTATGGAGTAATACCACTGACTTCTTAGACCAAAGATACCTATCTGTAATTTTATTCCTTTCCCTCACTTACTCTTATACAAGTTCTACATTTACCAGAAATTCTTTCTAAAGAATTTAAAATTTAAAAACCTATTATGTAAAAGGAAACCCCAATAACTAAGATGGCTTTAAATATTTAGTAAACATTTCCTTCCGAAATGGTATAAGCATATGCTTCTAAAGCATTACCTTTAGTATAATCAACGACTGCTTCCAAAGCTGCTATCCTGATGTCCACAAAGTGGCCATACTCTGCATAAGACTTAAAAAGAGCTGGATCACTTGGCACATGTCCATTCTTCTGAAGCACTCGTATGGCTCTCAAACAACTAGGAAAAAGAGTACTTGCTGTTAAATATTTCCATAAAAATATATTGAATCAAACTTGTTTCCCAGACATTAGGAATCAATCTGTAACAGCAAACTGAAATACTGATGTGATCTGAATCTTTTAATTTTGTAACATTAATTTTTTGCAATAATTTAGTCAATAACATCATGAAAGTGAGAACTGATGGTATCTGAACCACTGGATCAACTTTTTTGTTTTTTAGCAAACTCCTAAAGAAACAGAAGTTTTTAATAGCTATATACAAACAAGTTGACAGAACTGAAGTCATCTAAATAAGAAGCTTACAATACAGATGTTTATACTATATCCAATGGGATAAAAACATTTTCTAGACATCAAAAATAATGCTTATGAAGAACTTCTGATGACATGAGACAGTGTTTGTGATAAAAGCAGAATACAAAAATTTATATATACACTATGAATCACATAATTAAAAATGTATTTAGGGGATGCCTGGGTGGCTCAGTTGGTTAAGCAGCTGCCTTCAGCTCAGGTCATGATCCCAGCATCCTGGGATCGAGTCCCACATCGGGCTCCTTGCTCGGCAGGGAGCCTGCTTCTCCCTCTGCCTCGGCCTGCCACTCTGTCTGCCTGTGCTTGCTCACTTTCTCTCTCTCTCTGGCAAATGAATAAATAAAACCTTAAGAAAAATGTATTTAGTTACAAGATGAAAAAATTTAGAAGGCCATCCTCCAGAACACTAAAAATACATCTGTGATGGTACAATGATAGAGGATTTTAATTTTCTCCTTTTAGTTTACTATATTTCCTATAATTAGAATAATTTCTATTATAAAAGCAAGTAACTTTTATTATACCTGACAGTGATGGTGTGTCTATAACTTGGAAGAAGTTTTTCCATATTCAAAAACCTGGTGATTTCTTCAAGAATGAGTCGCACATCTGGATTTAAGTTGTCCAAAGTTCGAACTTCATTATTCACACTGACTGCAGGCGTAACAGAGTTGGCAAGGGCATCAATCATTTCAGCACGATAATAGTTATCTGAAAACTAAGCCAAAAATAATCACAAGAAACAAAATTCACACTTCTGTTCAAAAATTAATAAAATACTTATAACTTCAAAACATAATTTATCAGAAAACATAAGCAAGTTCTCTGGTAATTATTTAACTATGTCTTTTGTGTAATTATACATTAGGAAAAAGAGTAACTCACTAATTAGTAATACATTAGTTCACTCAACTAGTATTTACTGCATATAAGAGTAACCTAGTTAGATTCCTCTCAAAGGAAGACCACAAGCCACAAAGCCCACTGGTAACAGACAGCTTGAAATCAGCTGTTTGGCTCTACCCTCACATATAAATTTATAACCAAAGAACCACTAGATATTTGAGGAAAGCATCAACATAAAAAAGGAAGACCAGAACAAAAGGAAGAAAACCTGGAAGGAAAGAGTTTGCAAGGAAAAGAACACTGGTAAGGGGGAAGAAAATCCAAAATCTATCATGAACATTGTCTGAGAAATAACCAAAAGGTATGCCTTCCAACTGCATAACACATTTTAAGAAGAAAAAATATGCAGAGATTCAGAATCAAAATTAAATTGGGAATACTAAATTGAAAAAAGTTCTTTAAATTCTAAGCAAAAAGGAAGATACAAAGTAAAAAGAAAAGGAAACTGGAGGCCTGGTGTAGAAGACATAAGGTACAAACAGGAGATCTAGCAAGAGAAGCAGAGATAGGAGAGAGACAACCATCCAAAACAATTTCTAAATCTATATATCCCAGTTAATTCCCAGAGAAACAATTTACTAAAAGGCAATCTAGGGTGGTTTGATTTAGCCTGGGAATTTGAATATGGAGCAATTAATTTTATCATCAATGTTGGGAATATGGTACAGCAACACAAACTGCCAGGGGACAGAGGGGGAGCACCTGTCCCCTGTGACTTCCACGGTGGA